>VYXF01011770.1:589364-677330 GCA_013397295.1 Polioptila caerulea | reverse complement strand
CCCCCCCCCCCCCCCGAATCAAAGATGTTCACTTCTCTTCAAACCCATCATCAAGCCCAAAAACATTAAGTCTGATGTCACCATGAACACCACAATCAGACAATGTTCTCCATCACACTTACCTCTACCCTATGACACACAAGATTATTCAGTTTCCTTACCCATTAACTGAGCTCTCTTTTGTCTTCCGTGTTCTTTAGTATTTGATCAAACCAGGCTTGAATTAAGGACGCAGATCCAGATATGCTGTATTATAAAATAAATTAAGAATAATGTTGTTGACCTGGAGCTGTGTACTAAGCAGCTGAGAGTGAGCCCAGCTGGAGCAGCTGTGACTCCCAGGACACCTTTTGCTGCCAGACGTCATGAATCTTAAAGAGGAAAAATTATTGTTTCCTTTCTCCGCTTTGAGGCAAGCTGAGAGCCTGGTCCAAGGAAAAGCTGTCACACAGACAAGTTGTGACTGGGTTCCCCGCTTCAGGGATGTGCTGAGAGAGTGCAAAGAGCTGTGAGGAAGGGGCAGATCTCCTCCCAAAAATCCTTCAACCTGGGAATGTGCAAGCTCAGAATCAACTGCAACTACCCCAACTCTCCCTCTGTCAGCAGTTGCCAAGGGTGCTGGACACAGCTGCCGTGGCACCTTAGAACACAGCGAGGAGTTCTCAGCAGCTTCTGCCCGATCTTCCCGCACAGAGCTTTTTCAAACACCTTTGAAAACTTACTCAGGCAGGCCAGCTATATTTATAACATAATTTTGACAACAGCAAGACTGAGAGTGAGCATTTTACACAGTATGCTAGGGAAAAAAATCCTTGATAAAGGTGCTACTTCATAAATAATGTCTGTCATGTTCACAGTCCCCATACAGAATGCTGTCATCTATAGTGTGTGGGCAGAGAGCATAGGAAATTTGTGAGAAACAAACAGTGAATCACCAATTACTCTGATGGCAGCTCTGCCCTGTGTGGCTTTTCACCAAGTCATTCTTCAGAGTGACAAGTTCGTTTGTTTGCTGGCACGACCTAGCGTTTCATCAGATTGCACACAGAACCACAGGCTAGAGTTCACAGCAACGGCAAGGGAGATTATATAGTGTAACTTCCTGGATTTTTTTTTTCATCCAAGTATCTACCCAGATGCTTTTTCCACCTCCAAACCAGCAGGCTGAAGAGCTGCCCACCAGCCAGGGTATATGAGAGCCCCAGCTCAGAAACTCACAGTCCCTCCTGGGCTGACATCTTGGCCATTAGCCTGGTTTCTGGTAGCACCAAATGTGGAAATCAGATGTCCCTAATTTTGGAGCCTTATGAAAGCCCAGGGAAATCAATGTAGAGGCCTCAACATTTTCAGTGCCTCTTAGATCCAACATCAAATCCTCAAATTATGCAGCTCCTCACCTCCATTTCCAGCCTCTTTCCACACCGCTGCCCAGGGCTCAGAGGTGCCAAGACCAGCTGGTGCACTACACATTAGGCATCAAACCATCCAAGGTTTCCAAGGCAGAAAAGCTGCCTTATCTGCTCAGAGAGCTGAATAACCTCAGCAAAGCACTGCCACTGACTGTTGAGATGCTGCAGCCAGTGTCCTGCTAGTCCTCTCGTACATCTGCCATACATTAGTAGTCCTTGAAATCTTTCTTCAAAAATAAGTTTCTTTAGCCCACATATCCCTTCTGCCAATATTCTTTGAGTTTCCTTAATGAGCAGAACTCTGCTATTTATATAACTGGAAATGGGGTTGTGCTCTTTCTTGATCCTGGCTCACTCAAACCATGTGATGAAGGAACTGCCATTTCCAGCTATGCACAGCAGCTGCCCTGCAAACAAAGTATCTAAAAATCACCAACCTTTCCTGGCAGCCTGCATTAAGATAAAATTTCATGTCTTTGAAGTATTGAGATAGCCTGTCCCCCTTTTACTTCTGAGCTCCAGAGACTGTTTTTTTTCCTTTATCTTAGATTAAAAAACTGAAACAATATTGGAACTAGAGGTACAAATTTGTATTTATTGGAAATACAGGTTGTCAGAGTTTCCTTCTTAGAAATTGAATTCTGCTTTGAACCTGGATTCTTCAGGTTATTCACTATACACCAAAAGTGTTCTCTCAAAAACCCAGAGGTCTTTGGAGCACACTGTCTACACTGCCTAGTTGAACTTATTTGAATATAATTTCTATTAGCTACCAGCACATCTAGGGAGTAATTTTTCTCATTTCAAATTACCTTTTTCAGTAATGCACAGCTTTCTGTTTAAAAACCTGCTATCTGAATTAAATGTTATAACACAAAATGTTCACAGCTTATGGAGAAGTTATATAAAATATACCCTATCAGCAACAAAAAGGAAGAAAATGAACATTTGTTTTTTTTCTTTGGAATAATTTTTTTTCCCAGAGCACTCAAAAATATTCATCTTAAAATTCTGAATTGAGCTTGGCCTAAACTCTCATAGGAAAATTACATGCTTCTGAGACTGTACCTTTGTCATTCACAGACGAGGAATATGGGACTTTTAGTTTGTTTCTTAACTGTGCAAAATTCCAAGGGCTCACTCACACTCTGGAGAGGTGCAGGATTAAGAGAACCAAATAAGCAGGCATTGAGAATTCCTCTGGCTGAATTCTTGTTACACCAATGACCAATTCTAGACATAAACACCTCATGAGACTCTCAAAAATAGCTTCAGAAACAGAACTGACCTAAAATCTCAGTTTCTTCAGTGGAAAAACAAAGAAGATTTTATCTTAGAAGAACATTCATGAAAGATACGTTGTCTGTGGACAGTAACGATGGCTTGGTGGAAATCTAAAAAAATGTTTGCAGCTAAGAACGATGGTTTTGGTCCAAAATGTGCCAGTATGCCTCACAGGGGCTGCCATTCAAGAACTTTGTATGTACAACTGTATCTTTCCCCTTGCAAGCAGGAGTTCCTGCGACAGATTCCTTCCTCCAGGGATTACATTGCACCACCAAAAGCCCCCCAGGCTCATTAGAAAGAACCTGGGGTATAAAACCCCCTGCAGAATAGCTTCTAGGAGACACAGCAGAGCTACTGTGAATAAAAACATACTGGATCTTCGCATTTCCATGAAGTAACTGAAAAACACTGACTAGTTTAGGCTTTCCTGTATTGTTTTTTGAACTCTACTGTGGAGCCTGAGAGACAGACTGAGCATCCACAGTCATACAAGGCTATATGCACTAGGTTCAGCTGAAACAGCTCACTCAAAAATAGAAATAAATAAGGGAAGTACAACAACCCCTATTAAATTTACACTTCACATGATCCTAAGACCTGTGAAAATAGAGAAGTGGTTGCAAGTTGGATATGCAAAAAAGGCACTTTAATTATATCTCTGCTGTCTGGTCCAGTAACCACAAAACACCCATCTGCTCCAGACACTCTGTGCCTGCGGCTCACAATCTCTAAAAAGCAGAAAGTAAATAAAAGCCAATTAAATATATTTAACTTGGGGGGTTTTATCTCTTGATTCCAAGTGCTATCCATCACCAGAAACTGATGACTCCAGAAGAGATGACATAAGTACTCTGACAAGTTATATCAGACTCTAATAAAAGCCTATACATTGAGACAGAAGAGAGAACATGCAGCATTATTCCTCTTTCCAGAAAAGGAAAACATCATAAGGAGCTGCAGAGACTGAACGGCTGCTGGAGAATAGAAAGGCCATCCTAGAGGAAGCAAAGTTGGGTTTGCTCTAACATGCTGGTGCTGTTGCTGTAATCTCCAAGAAGAGTATGCTCTGTATTTTCTCAAATACTTTTAAAAGCAGTGAAACATATTCCGAGTCATTGCAATATCCTGAAAATACCACTTTACAGCTTTGTTTTTATAAAACCACAGGGCAGATTTTATTTTTAGTGTAGCTCCCAAATCCAGGTGTGACAAGAAGCATTAGGTACAGCCCACACCTCACCAGTCCTTGAACCACAAGGACAAGCTCCCACCTTTGGCAGTGTTTAGATATCTGATCTACAGAAAGCAGAGAACAGAGAGAACTATGAACTTAACTGATATTTTGGAAAATGCTGCACTAGATTTTAAAAGAGAAAGTGCAGGAAGAGTCTTGTCCAGGTCTCAGAGGGAGCTGCACAGCCAGGGAGAAACTCACAGCAGCTCCCCAAATATGCAATCATAGATCCAAGCCCTCTTTCAGAAACCAAGCTCAAAGAGCACAGGCCCTACTCCCAAAGCATTTGAAAAGACACGTCTCCATCCACAGTCACTAAAGGAAAGACAAACATAAACAAACTCAAAGGCAGCCTGAAAACCTATTTTTAGATAAATGAAGAGCATGAAAGCTTTCCAATGTCCTCTCCTCACCCCCTCTTCTATTTCTTGTCTTCCCCTCCCCTTATTCCCTGTATGCCTTGGCTGTTGACTAGTTGTCAGTGCTCTCTGCTCCTATTTAAAAATTTCAATGGCAATCTAGCAAGCATCCCCAATCCAATTATTTTAGTATGTCTGTGTTCATTAGTCACAACAGCTCCTCTTATCAACATTATTATTACTGCAATTAAAATATACATTAGTCAGCTCAAAGATGCACATAAGCCTCTTTGAATTTCACCTCTCATTATTGACTGAGCAAAGCGTTCACTGAAAAGAGGATGGACCAAGAGTGTGGACTTTAGGAGCCAGTATGAGGCTCATGCAGGAAAAAGGCACACAGACAGAGGAAGTCAAAGAGCTTTCACTGCAGTATCCTTGTAAAACCAACAACTGCCTGCCAGGCTGAGCTTCCTGCTGGATCTCGCACTGCTGCTGTACAAAGAACTCTCCATCCCACAGACATATAACAGTACTGCACATTGCTTTTGAACTTTTATCAAACAATACTCACATCAAAATATCATAGCACTTCCACTTACTGTCAAAGATCTCCAGTAACATATGGGTCTAGAGAGCAGATTAATTTTGAGGTTTACAGGGTCTAAAGAGTTCTTATCTGCATTATGCCCTTTAATGAGCTAAGTAAGATTATTTGATACAGCTCATTAATAATCACAAAGAATACTCAATCTAAAAGCCTGTATTTTGAAATAAGAGGGATTATACACTTCAGTATCATTGCAATATGCTTCTAACAGGCTATGAATGAGCTTGAGTTCATCGCCTTAGACATGCTCTTTGTTCTCCAGATCCCCAGGGATCTCCTGCAGGAACTTCTGCACTAGAGGGGAGAGCCTACCTCATGCCAACCTCCTTTACACTCACTGTAATGTAATTACACATATGTACTCACATAAGTGTCCAGCTCTTCAGAGAAATCACCCTGCCTTAGCCGCAGTACGACAATTTTCAATAGCTGAAGTTGTTGCTATTTGTTTAGAAGCAGAGGACGACAGAAAAAAACAGATATAAATAAAACTCTTTAAGAGCCTTTACTCAGGTCTGAAGAATTCAACAGCTGCATCCCATTCAAAAAATGGAACAGAATAAATATCCTCAGCTACAAAAATGACTTTCCAGGGGCCAAGCTGAAAATCGGGTACATTTGAAAAAGAAGACATTGATTTTAAAGGCATTTGCAACACTTGCATATTTTGTGGCATTTTTACGAGTTAAAATATTTTTGTGGTATCTGGTATTTGCTTTAAAGCTTTATCTCCAGGAGGTATGTGAAAATCTAGGCACATCTCATTGTATGTATTTACATAAGGAACACATAAAACTCCAGTTGTTGCAGAGAGAAGCCTGCAGATGTGCTCTCTGTGCTGTTGGAAAGTGACAACCTGAGAACACTGCATACAAGAGAAGTTTTAGTAAAGATGGATACAGCTGGTCAATAATGCTCCCAGCTGGAAACTGAGGGAATAAAAAAAATGAAGCATTTGTTCAATGTATAACTTTGTGTTTATTATTCCACAAAAGGCTACTTCCCTTACACTTCTCCATTCAATCCCTCCACTAAATAAACATTAAACGTGCTTTTCTCTCTGACTTTTCACACAGCACAGAATTAATGAAAGCATATGCTACTGGTGTTATTACTCTTATCATTATTATTATCCGTAAATAATTAATTACAGAGTGAACTGGATTATCCTTCAGGAATCCCTTAGACTTTGAAATTTCATCCTTTCCATTTGATAGAGAAATGAAAGCCAATAATAACAAAAGTGCAGGCTAATTATGGATGTTTCAAATGCTGACACATGAGCTGTGGAGCAGACCAGACCTGTAGTGGGATTGCATTCAAAATACTACCATCTCTAACTAGACATTCTCAGCACCACTTCCAACCAGCAGTGAGAAACAGGAACTTTTGGGGAAGCAATTAATTTCGTTTGGCTCACAGAGATAAGGGCAAAACTCCAGAAATGGTTTTTTCCCTATTTCCTCCCATGCAGGGAGGGAGTGCAAGGTGGCCAGCACAGAGGTGTCCGTCTACACTGTGGCTAAACAGCAAACATGTAGTGAATGAACTGAATTTCTCCATTAAATACCATTTTCCCAGGCTGCTGAGCACCACTAAGTCTCCTCCAAGCTCTGACCTGTGCAGTAAGGCTGCAGACACACCAAGTTGCTTCCCAGTGGCCAACTCCACAGCTGCTTGATAAAACGTGGGGTTTTGTGGCAAACTTGCCAATAAGTTTTCCCAAGGCTGAGCATTCATCCTGCCCCTCCCACAGCCCTCTGAAAGAAGTGGCTCAGGCAGATCAGACTGCCACCACCTTCAGTGCACTGACCCATCCTAACAGAGCCCAAACCATGCTTCACACAAAGCTGCAGACCTTGCACTATTCACTAAACAGCTCAAGGCTATGGTTCATGAATTTCATGCCCAACAGTGAAAATGTCAGCTGCAGATGAACCTGCCATTGCTTAGCTTGGGTTCTGCTGTAATTCCCTGAAGTCCAATTGCCATTTATAGCGATGGGGCTGGGTGGAGCATCCCTGGGAAGAAGGAGATCACAGGCTGCATTCTTCAGCTGCTGCAAAGGCTCTTTTTCCCCTAGGAGCTGGGCATATGCTGTGCTATTACAAAACAAACAAGTCAGTCACAGTTTTCAATTATAACTCTACTGGCTTTCAAATAATTTGGTGCCAACCTATAAAAGAATGGTTTCCACTAGCACAAAAATTCACCCTGAAAATTGCCCCAATGAGTTCTGTTACTAAGGTTGTGAACTCCAACAAAAACGAACTGCAGTACAGAGAATAAAATACCAGATAAAGCAATAATATACTCATCATGAGTTCTGATGCATTGTGGCTATGTAACTAACAGAAGTACTAAAAACCAATATAAATCAATGATTTAAACTCCTTGCCTTTTACTGTCTTCACTCAAAAAACCACCCATGGCCTTTAACAGGAAAAGACTCAAAAGCTCTTTCAAGTCCATTGGGGACTTGGCTATTGCTAGTCTGTCCTATACAGGAGGCATTCAGGCTACAGTGGACTGAAGAGAGAAGCAGAGAGAAAAGCAAAGAGCAGAGAATCCACATATTGCAATGATACAGTTAATGTCCTCCTCCCTCATCTTTTCCAAAGGGCTAAAACTGCCCTCTATCTGAAAGCAAATCAGAAAACAATGTAGTACAAATACCATCCATAGTTCACACCTCCAAGAAGACTGTTTAAAAGCAAATAATCTCCTAAATTGCTTTCCTCAAAAAGCTCCATTTTTCTGCTAGTTAATAATTACAAAATAATTTTTTCAAATCTACTGATGATGGGAAAGAGAACAGCAATTAGATTGTTGTTTTCTTGTAGAGAACTGAAATAACATTTTTTTCCAGATTTCCACAGAGATGTTCAGTGGAAAAATGCCCAGTATCTTAAAACATTACTCTCTGGAAATTAATTTCACTCTTTCCTTCCCATACAGTCTCTTATAGATATGCAGAAAAGCACACAATAAAACAATATACAGCCTTTGAAAGCACACTGAAATATTAATTTTTGATAATTGAAATATCTAGCTGTGGGTTTATTGTATAATATTCCAAATCAATAAAGATTTTCTACCAGCCTAAGTCATCTCAGGTTGTTGTTTTTTTTTTTTAAATCATTTCCTATCATTGCACCTGAACAAAATCAACAAGTTCTATTTGTGTTAGTTTTTTTTTATACAAACAGGTGCATAAAAAAGAGGAGTTAACTCCTCCATCTAAACCTTAAACTCTAAGGTCAAAGACTAAAACGCCAGCTATTAAAGCATGACTGCACATCTCAGGTTCTCATTTATTTTCAATTCTTCTGTTAATTACTTGAGTAATTCTAAGAATCATCCATCATCCTGATGAAAATACCTTTACAAAATATGTCTACTTGTTTTTTTCACTGTACCATGGATGAGAGGCCAAGAATCATTTCAGACGTGCAAGATGAACAGTTTTTCTTAAACCACAGATTACCCAGACAAAAACTCTCAGAAAATTATGAGAGAAAGAGGGCAGGAGATGGTAGAATGAAGAGGGAAGAGGCACTGACTCAGCTCGTTTATCTCACTGCAGAAGAGAGCAGGGATACCTTCCAGAACAGGTCATCATTTCAATCACAGCACCTCACACAACCCATCTGAGTTTGCCTCGCCCTTTGCAACAGTGACAAGTGTTACTGAGGCCAGCAAGGAGCCACGCAGCCATCCCACACCTTGCTGCTGTCCCTGTGTGAGCCAGGAGCCTCCTGTCCAGGGGGAGAGCTGGCAGAGGTCAGGGTGCAGCCACAGCTGTTCTCCCCCCAAAAAGCTCAGTGTCAGCATCCAACCCCCTAAAAGTGCTCACTCCACCACTGGGGCTCGGCCAGGAGCTGAGGGCAAAGTCCTGAAGGCACACAGGCAACCTCAGCTGGCACCACGTTAGGTTTCTAACCACGTCAGCCCAGTTTTCTTCAATGTTTTTCTCTAGGCCTACTGCTCTGTGGTAACTACTCCCTCTCCTGCCCTTCAGCCCTTCAGGACTACCACAAAAGGAGAACAACTGCTGTACAATACGAAGGGAAATGGCAAACTAAGCAGCTCTTAACATCACAAAAGAATACAGCAATAAATCAGAGGGATGAGGAGGGAAAAGGACTGTCATTTATCTTCTGCTTAATACCTCTCCTGTATTACAGCATATACAGTATTTCAGAAGCAGTATGATTTTAAAAATAATTACTCTCTATAAACTGTATTCCCTTTTTACCCACCTGTGATGAATTATTTGAGGCAACTCTAGAGAATGGCAGTCCAAGCTGCATCCCACTGGCCAGGCTGCGCCCCAAGGGATGACTCTGTCCTGCTCCCTAACACTTCTGTCACCAAACTGCAGTCTCTCAGCAGACAACTGTTTTGCTGTACAATGCAGCCCTGGGCTGGCCATACAGACTCGTTCTAGACAACACAAGGGATTGCCTCTGCAATGCTAAAATGAAAAAAAAAGTATACTGAAGAAAAAGTAATTGCCCTTATTAATGATGCACAAAAAGCATTTGATAGTTTATTGATCTGTGTACCTACAGCTGCTTAGATTTATATTATGCTGGCATAAAATCAGCAAATGCTTGAAATAAATACAGGACTTTTTTTTCTTAAAATGCTTGAAAGGTCACTTTGTAGTACACTGCTGTTGAAGAAAACATTATTAATCAGGAGGTCACCTCATGTTTTTATTCGAGTCTCTTGTTTCGAAATTTAGGATCCAGATTTTGAATGTAAAAAATTATACTGAGTGTTTGTTCCCCACTGACTTTACCACCAGATTTTCTCATTCCAGTTTGAATTAATAATGCTACTAAATCACTTCACACTTGTCCTCATGTAAACACAATCACAATCTGCTGCTTCACTCTTTCACTTTACACAATTCCTCAGAGATTTTTCTGTATATAAAAGGCATCTTCTGTATAAAGACATACCTTCTGGATAGGTGATAAACCCCAAACTGCAGACATTTACCTTGCCAATAGTACTGTGCTGCTATCTAATGCCAAGGAGAGAGAATTTATTTGCTCTGCTGACAGCCACCATGGATTTTAAACCGCCACAAGCCAAGAAACATTCATCTAAGCCATCATGTGGGTTTTGTATTGTGCTGGACCTAGATCTGTTTTCTAAATCTTGGACTCCACCTCACCAGTAAAACAATCCCAGGGAAACCAGTGCAAAACACAGACACAGCTGGAGCCCTGCAGAAACTGTAAGGATTCTACATAAAATGTTGAAGCAGATATGTGTGTGTCTGCATTACAGATATGGGCATACATGCATCACCAGTTGAAGAGAAAAATACCTTACATTTAGAACAATTCATTGACAAAATAATAATAACAGAATGAGAACACTCAGTTGTTCCAGGCAAAGAATCAGAAAAAAAAAGCTATTCCAAGGAGGAAGACGTTGTATCTTTCTCCTATATTCCTGATTTCCCACCCAGGCTGAGTTACTGTGTGCCATTAGGTGTGCTTAGGCAGCCTATAAAATTCTCACTGTGCCCTACTAATGTGCTAGCAAATACATCTGAAATAACAATAAAAAAATCACCTACTGAAATTTGTAATGTGCTGTAATGAGTTATTACTTGCCTTCAATTGCTGTATATTTAACAAGTTTCCATACAAAGGTACCAAGAGGGCCTGAGCAGAAAGAGAGCCATGCAGGATACAGGTTACATGGTTGTTTTTAAGCTGTTTTCCAGTGGGTAAAGAGCTAACCTCACCTTGTTTATTCTACTGTGATAGTGAATATTCTTGTCTATTCTGTTTGTATGGCATCATGCTCTGAAGATTTTGGAGGTTTCTAAGTACTGGCAGAGACAGATCCCACTGTCCCCAAAGGGGGTTGTAGAGGCCCAGAGAAGCTGGCTTTAGTCACGGGGGTGTCACTGCGGTGCCAACCCTGACTGGAGAGCAAGCACGGCTTCATGTACATCAATGACAGAAGCTTATATTTTATAAATATTCATCAGAAAGTGTGTGACCCTCAGGGTTCTCCCTACACTTAGGGGAACACAGCATAGTGCAATTATTGCCTGTGTTAGTACTGTTAACTTGCAGCTATGGAAAGACACTGTCTGCTAGCTCCTGAACGGGATCAAAATGAATGTATTTGCAAAGAGCTTTGCCAATCAAAGAGCACATGTGTGGTTGGCTGCCCTGGTTCTATCATCTGCTAAGCTTCAGTAGCCCTGTGATGTTCCCAGCACCATGGCTTATCACTGCTGATATGGACAGTGGACCAAAAGGTTCTCTCACTCAGGGCTGAAGTGCTGTGTTGTGCTGGAGAAAATCACAAACCCATAACCAAAGATTGAAATGTGTATTCACAAACTACACGTCTGGACTCATGCAGTGACCCAGCTGGCAGGGAACAGCCTGAATCCACACTATAAAACTGCCTCCCCCTGCAGACTGGCCATGTCCAAATGGTTTGTCAAAAGCAAGTCCTGGCCTATGCCTGCTCTATACACCGACGGTGCAGACAATTGAGTCCTGGCACCAGGGGAAGTTCTCTGACATGGTTCAATCTCTGTGCATCCATGGCCCAAGAGAGCAGAGCAGGAGGCAGAAAGGCAGGCATGGCATTGAGGTATCTCTAAGAAAGTTACTCATGCTTTGCAATCAAGTGAGAAGATGAGAAGCAGTACCGTCAAGAGTAAAGCAAGGTGGCATAGAGAGAAGCATCTTCTTGGCTTAATTCTGCTTTCATAGTTGTACTAGAGCCGTGCTGCATATTGCCTCACCTTCAGCATGCAAATCAAAAAGAGGAAGAGGTTCTGGCCTGTGACTGAGCAGGTCAATTCTTCAAACCTGCACAAAAAAGGTAATACTACATTTTATGTTTTATTTTTGCTGCCCAAGCTTTACTTATGTAAGAGTGAACTTGTATGCATACTCTACAGTTTTAACTCACAACAAAAAACACCCTACATTTCTCATTAGTATCAGTGCTATACAATAATTAACATTTTATCCACATTAGGAAAGTCTTTCCAAGGTACTTTCAGTCCTACTGATAGAGTCACACTTCTCTTAAACTGGCTCCAAACTTCACCCAACATTCAGCTAGACTAAGGTCAAATGCCAGAAGACTCAAGGTATCCCAACTCAGGGTGATTTATATATACAATTGTTACCATTCAATGCTGTTTTCTTACAAAGCAGATACTGGGATTGCTTCTCTGAAGTTACACAGGAAGTTGTACACTCCAGATAACAGAGCTGAAGCTACCAGTAGTATTTACAGACAGTAGCAAGTACTTCTTTTACCCGCTCGCCAGCACACACCAGCCAGTGGAATTGCACGTCCAAGCACTTACGCACAAGATGACTTGTTCTTTTCTATGACAGCCAAATCAGTAAATCTCTGAAAATACAAAGGATATTTCTCCTCTGGCCACTCAGTTGCATTTGACTTGCTGTTGGCAGTCTTTAGCCCAGCAAGAGGATGATAACAGTGCTGTCTCCATCGCACATTTTAAACCAGATTTGTCAGCTCAGTGTATTTTTCTATTTTCATTCCTGCACATTTCTCCCGATTCCAGAACAAAAACAAACCAAAAACCCCATGAAGGACTTGTTCTGACACAATGGATTCCCTGATGGCTGCAGTATCCCAGTTACTAAGAGGAGATTCCACTGTTTCCAAGCCCCTCTCTCCTGGTTCTTCTGGGACAAGAGAATAGTTTGACATTTTCCTCAACTTTGGAAAGGCAAATGAAAAAAAAGGAGACCTATAATCTACCAGATTTATTTTCCTACCTTGAGAAGGCTAAGAAGGAGCTGTTCCAGTCTATTTAATCTTTTTCCTTTAGCCCAGAGAAAATGATCTTTCCAAAGGAGAGGAGCTATTTCCCTCACTCTTTGGCAGAAGGTGATCCCATTACTCCTTGAAAAGCAAGAGCAGAAGGGATATTTTCATCTCCACAATAAAACACTAACAGGCTCTGTGCAAGTTGTGCAGAGCTGCAATAAGTTCAGGCTGCAATAAGGATTTTCGATATAGGTTGGTTATGCCAGCAGAAAAGACACTTGTCATTTTCTGTTCAGTTAATGCTGGGCTTTTTACCTTGGCTAATGACTACCCAATCAAACCACTGTTCCTTCTCCTACTTAATGCAAAACATTAGCTTTAGCTTCTAATTAAAGAGTTCTCACAGGATATGGAAACTTTATGCCATAGAAAATATTTGGGTTGTTTTACACTACTATTGCATTTTATTTTTCAATGTGTGAAAAAATGTCTTCAATCTACTGTGCCTTACTCAGCACTTCTGCAATGTTCTTCCCTACTGAGACTTTATTAATGTTAATAATATAATAACATTGAAAACTTAAATAATTTATTAAAATTTTTAGAATTACTTTAAAATTTAGTGTATTAGCCTAACTTTCATCGCCATGAAAACCCTGAATATTTTTGTCCTGAAACTTCACACCAGGACAGCAGAAACACTATGTTTGATTCTCAAAATACATACCTAAATACCTGAGAAGCCAGGAGTTTTATACATTAAAATTGAAATTTTGTTTCCCGAAATTATTTCTGAATATTATCAAACCACAGAGTTAATCTTATTTTCATGACCTGATATAGCACTTTTAGCACAGAACAGGACTGAAATTGGCTTATTGCAAGAAAAGCAAAGTATCTTACTTCTCTACAACTCCCAGCTGGGACAATGTGAATGATGGACAACCTCAAAGCTTATTTGTAAAGGCATGAAGTCATTAAGTGCTGGGAAATGGAAAGCGCTTCAGAATGTGATCCAAATGCAGGAATTCACCTGTCCACTCTTCTCTTCACTGGGGAGAGCCAGGATGCTCCCTACAGAGACAGCAAGGGTGCTCACTCTCTGGGGAAGGCAAGAGTGACACAGATCTGTGATCACTTAAAACTATGTGCAAACAGATACCAATCCTCTTCCTCCACCAATACTGAATCTTGAAGCTGTGAAATCTTTCTGCTGGAAACGTATTATTTCTCAAAACTATGAGAACGGGACAAATCCCTGCTGTGGAAATATCAACTCCACCCAGATTCTTAGCTCTGCTCATAGCAGCACATTGAAGGCATGACCTCCTTAACTTTGATGCACACTTCTGAGTAGAGGTCACTTCAGCTAATACTTTCAGCAAGACAAATGCATCACACCACTATAATAATAAACCCTATGAGAATTTGGCACAAAATGCTATGATCAGTGAACTAAGTTACATTAAGATAGATAAAACAGCCAGGACAAGGAGAAAAAAAAATTTAACTCTAGTGAGGGAGTGGTCTTCAAGGCAGCTCTTAAGTAAATATTTTTATCAAATTTTTAAAGTCTTCTGTGAGGTTTCCTAAGAAAGAAATCCTAAACCCAACTCCCAAAAAATCTTGAGAGCAAAAACTCAACACAGCAAGAAGAGATCATGCACAGCTCTCAAATATTTTTGCAGATTCTTCATTTGCTAAAGCTTATTGTTGTTTTTTTAAGGCTGTGACTGCTCCCACATTCCTGTCTCAGAATCTACTAAAGCTCTACTGTTGGCAAGTGTTGCTACATTACTTTTAAATGACATTTAGTCCTTTTGCTCTTGGTACTCATGAACAAGGCTTCAAAATTAAAGGGAACTGCCCTCAGAGATTGCAAAAACAATGGAGGCTGAAACCAAAAAAACTTCACACATTTGCAATCTGTCTTAAGATAAATTCCAAAGTCCAGTTTTATCACCAGTTTGCTGTTCTCACTAAATACTTAATAATAAATGAAAAATTTCCAAACTGACTGCAGAAAATCTGTCTTTGTTATCTACAAATTGTTTAATTCAGATGCTAATAGATGACCATTGTTTTCTTCTGATAATGATAAGTAAAGCAGTATTTTTTCCCCCTCTTGTTACAGATGCTAAAATTTGAGAAAGACAAAGGGATGAATATTGACCACTTGCCTTCTTGGTGCAATATTCACTACCCCAGTGGGTAACAGCATCACATTGTGACTAAACCAGCAATTCAGTGTTGTTAAGCTTCAGGGTGAATACTCCTCCTACTTTCTGATGCAACATCAACCATACCTGTACAAAGCCATAAAGTGAAAATTCCAAATGAAAGAATAAAGCTGGTCTGTGCACAAAGTGCTCTGGCTGGATTTTAGGAGACCTCCTGGGAATGAAAGCCTTGTCTGACCAATGAGTGCCACGGGCTGGGGAAGGCAGAAGCCCTGGTGCTGAGAGCTGCCGTGCTGCAGGGAAGGACCCCTTCAGATCAAGGACCCTTCCTCAGTGCAGATGGCCAGTTCAGTGTTCAGGGAGATGCAGGAGAGCCAGCAGCACACACACGTGCCCTGGAGGTGTAGGGGAGTGTTAACCAAGAGCTACCCACCTTGGGCTCAGAGCAGCACATGGCATGTACCTTGTTGGTGCCATCACTGCTTTCAGAAGACTCCTAAACTTCCCATGAACAGCACATGGTAAAGATTAGTCCTGCAAATGCAAACTTGCTCTCCTGACACCTGGAATGGCATGATGTGACAGAATTGGCAGCCATTCCAGGCCAAAGGGCAAGATTTCTTTTCCAAACTCATGCAAACTTTTTAATCTTTCCATAGAAATGAAGCAGAGATAGCAACACTGTTTTGACTGCAAATACTTCATGTAAAAATAAGCTCCTAACGACTTTAGACCCAAGGCAAATTTGCCAGTCAGCAAAACATTTAAGTACATGCTTAGTTTGAGAAGTTTTGCTATCTATTGTATGCAGTTATTCTCTTGGATCACAGATGCAGGCTGGGTTTTGTAAGGCTGAGCTATTTTGCAAATCATCTCACTTATCCTGCCATCCTTTGACCTAAAGAGGTGCTCACTGTGTTGACTATAGCGAGGTACAAGACAATTGCCTTATATGTTTAACTGGCAGATGAGAGAGCTCATGCTTGAAAAATCCTACCCTTGGTGGCAGACCAGTAACTCAGTGAGACAAATTAATCTCAGCCACATTTGTTATATGAACTCAAAGACTGCCAGAAAGACCCAGGCCAAAAGCTATGTTACTTCAGGGTAACTTTACTTCCTAACACCAAGGTAAACAAAATGCATCTTACAATTTACTTTCCTAGTTACCACCATCCAACACAACCTGGTTTTATCAATGTCATCTACAATGTAAAATATTTTAATCCTTCTGACACACTCGTTCACTTTAAAATAGCTGGCAGCAGGAAGACAGTGATTCATTGAGTTACATCAGTGTCAAACAGCTTCCAGTGATATAAAACCAGAGCACAGCAAAGTGAACCTGACTCACTGGAACTTCAGACAGACACAATCTATTTTAAAATGAGTCTGGAAGATGAAAACATACCAGCTATAAGGAGCTATAGCTATAATCCTGGTTACAGCCCTGGTTTATCAATCCAGAAATTGTTTTGAACATGGAAGTCTACACAGTAAATTAAATTCTGGGGCTTTTTTATGACAAAGGAATTTGCCTAAAGATGTGAGATGTTAATATATTTGTATTCAGGCAATTCCACATTCATGAAAGTCCATTACATCCTTTAAATGAAAGGCAAGAAAAACACCCCAAAAATCTTGTCCAGTTTCAGGGAGCTTTTCTTTTTTTGCCTGTACCTAATCAGAAAGTTCAGAAGTATTGAGTATTTGGAAAACGCTATCTGCAAGAGAGAAAACTTGATCATTACATTAGGAAAAGAAAACTGCAGATTTTGGAAACTATGATATCTGGGGTTTTTTCCTGTTTCAATATTTTAGCTAGTACAAAAATATTTCCCATTCCTCTAAGACCAGATGGCTTTGAGTTTTAGCCTTGTTGACTGCAGCGGCAAAGTTGAAACAGAACTGCAAACACAGGGTTCTCATTCTCATTAAATGGTAACAGTTTAAAAATTTAGTTTCACTTCATGAGACCCATAACAGAACATTCAAAATGCATTACAGCAAGAGGGTCTGCTCTCTTGGGGAAAAAGATAAAAAAAATGTTACCACAATGTCTCGTCTGCCTTTTCACCTGGCAAATTCAGGATTTCTCATACGTTATGACATTGGCCCAGTGTCTCCATGTAGGCAACTCTAAACTGGAAATTTCTGGCTTCCAAACTCACCTGAAAAGATATACTAGTAGACCTTGTCAACTTAAGATCTCCATCTTTGAATTGCCAGAAATTAATAAAACTTTATAAGTTTTGTCACACCAAATCTGAGACTTATTTTCATGGAATTATTTTACCTAAATTTTTCTGTCTTCTTATAGTGCTGTTCAGCACCCAAAGGATACTGAAAACCTTCTCTAGAAAATGATGCCATACTAGGTATTAAAACTGACTCAAGAGCAGAATGATCAACATAATGCTTGGCTTTGCCATCTGTTCTCAGGCAAGGAAAAATGCTAAGCTAACCTACCTATGGATTACCATTGAATCCTTTTCTTTACTGGATGAAGGAGTAACTTCTTTGGAAGGCAGTAATATCTTTGAAGTGCTAGCACAGCCTGGTGAGACCTGAGGTGACATTTCAATTTCTCCCGATTTTGTCTGTATACACAAGTCTCCATCACAGACAGACTGGCATTTACTGATTGCATGTGAATCTCTAAATAGAGGCAGATTGCTCCTGCCCTAGTGCTTACATTTCTTACACAAAAATCCAAACGCCAAACATTTAAAAGTGCTGTGTCAAAACACCTGAAAAATTAAATGCCTAAGTACCCCCACGGGTACATAAGTTAGGAGAAAGCAAAAGAAACATCTTTCCTGCATGCTCCAAAGCTTGAATTCAAATGCAAGGGAAGACAATGTATGAAGCCATACATGGACAGATATAACACTGTACTGCGGAGTTCAGACACTTTCCACTGAAATACCTCACAAGAATAAGCATCTGGCATGCTTATTCTGTTATCATAGAATCATAAACTGGTTTGAGTTGGAAGGAACCTTAAAAATGATCTATTTCCAACCCATGTGCAGGAATACCATCCACTAGACCAGATTGCCACACTTAATCTGGCTGTGGACACTTTTAGGGATGGGACATCCACAGCTTCTTGAGCGTGTCCAGAGGAGAGCAACGAGGCTGGTGAGGGGCTTGGAGCACAAGCCATATGAAGAACGACTGAGGGAGCTGGGGTTGCTCAGCCTGGAGAAAAGGAGACTCAGAGGTGACCTTATCACTCTCTTCAACTTCCTGAAGGGTGGCTGTGGTGAGCTGGTGGTCGGTCTCTTTCTCCGGGCAACAACAGACAGAACAAGAGGACACAGTCTCAACCTGCACCAAGGGAGATACAGGCTAGAATTAAGGAGGAAGTTTTTCACAGAAAGTGTGGTCAGATACTGAAATCATCTACCCAGGGAGGTGGTGGAGTCACCATCCCTCGATATGTTCAAAAAAAGGCTGGATGTGGCACTTGGTGCCATGATCTAGTTGAGGTGTTAGAACATGGGTTGGACTCGATGATCTTAAAGGTCTCTTCCAACCTAGAAATTCTGTAATTCTGTAATTCTTTAATTCTCCAAGCTAGCTTCTCTGAGCAAGTATTTCAGAGCCTCACCACCCTTAAAGTCAAAGGATTTCTTCCAAATATCTAATTTAAACTGACTCTCTTTCAGTTTAAAGCCATTACCCCTTGTCCTGTCACTATTATGCTTCTATTATATCATCCTGCCAATTGAGGAAGAGAGCATATTAATAAAATAATAAGATCTCCATTTTGGAGAATATAATAGTGTTCTTTTGTGGTTTGAAAAGACACAGACCACCAAATCCCAGAGAAGACAATATGTGGTCCAAGACCTTTGATTGTATAGTCTATACAGCATAACAGGCACTATCCTCAAGAGTCAATACCTGCCACCAGAGTATACATGCTGAATTCACAGCAAGAACACAATACAATCTGTGTCTTTCCCCAGTTCTGTATGGCTGTGATTCAATGGCTGCTGGCTACACTGCCAACCAACATGCACAGATGCAGAGCCTACCACCTCTCCAACACAGACTCATAATGGTCCCCCAGCAGCAGCAGATGGAAATCTCAGGCTGTATTGTTTCCCCAGCAGCACAGCAGCAGCCCAGCCTGCCAACCCAGCTCAATCTGCACAACTGCACAGGGGTGAGCAACCAAACTGCCCGAGCAGCCTCAGCATCTGATAAATCCCAGCCAAGCCATGTGGCCCCAGCTTGCAGGGGAATCCCACTTGCCCATGTATCCCATGAGCCCACCATCCTGACCCTAAATAGGCTGTAGGGGCCTGTACCCATACCCAGAGATGCCCCAGTGGGGTCTGCAGCAGCCCCTGGACACCTGGAGCCACAGTAGTCCACCAAAAAGAAAAGGCAGGAAGCAGCAATAAAGAAGCTTCTCCCTCTTACCTGCATTCCCTGAGCCAGAGAGTGTGTTAGCTAAATCACTGTATCCATCTCTGTGCAGTCACACTCCTATCAGGTTGGGATTGATTTATATCAGTTTAGCTTCTGCCAGATTGGAGCAAAAGATAAAATTTTAAACCAATTTGTAATTAAGCTAGGTATTGGATCTGACAGTCATCTCTCTCTGGAGCTGTGATATCAATACAGCCTTGAGTCTGTCCTGTCAAAGTTCATTTAGTTCCATGGAATTTCAGAGGAAGAAATGTGTATTAACAAACAGTGCAATGCTGTACAAAGGGAAGACTACACTTTGCAGGACCTTGCATTCTACAGGAAAATATAAACGTAAACATCATGGCCTTTGCTACAGATAGAGTTAATAACATTTCCTTTTATGTTTAAAAGAAACCAAGCATGCAATATAGTACATGTTCACTAAGTGATTCTGAAGGCATGAAGATTATATGAGGTTCTCTTAACAGTGCAACAAGCTTACACAATTTTCAGCTCGCTGCTTTTCTCCCCATGTCGTACTTAAAGCTCACTAATGCTTTTACTCATGAAAAGTCCAAAGAATTTCATTCTTTCAGTACCTTTGAACTCATTTCTTATCACTAGAAAAGAGACTAAACACAAACCCCATCACCAATGTACAAGAGTGCTCTGTAAGGCTGGTTTTAATTTCATCTTCTCCTTCAGGATTAAAGATCAGGAAACCAGAGGGGGAAAAAAAAAAATGCTGAAGCATTTAAGGCATTTTCACTTGCTTCCAGAAATCAATCCATCTCCTGTAGTCAGCAGTGCATACCTCCATTAACCCTCCTCCTCAGGGAGCACTCTAACTAAAAAAAAGTATGTTAAAAAAAGAGAATAAAAATACTTCCAGAAAAAACCAAAACAAACAAACAAAAAAGACCCAAACAAAAAACCAAACCAACTAACAATTCTTTCATTGAACTTTGGATTTAAAAGATGAGCTTTGGTACATGTTGTACCAAAAACAGCATAGTGATTGAATTGAAAAATGGTCACAATGGGGTATGAAAAGCTACAATATATCAAATTATAAAGACTATCTTTATCATCTTTGTATCTTTATAATATTTAATCTTTATAATTTTACTTTAATCTGAGAATTACTTAAAATACAGATATATTACTTAAAATACATACAAAATCCACACCATGCATGCATATCATGATTGAACTTGACTGTGAGAACATGACATTGTCACAAAGTAGCCTGCACTTCTAATAGAGACAGAGAATTAAATCTCCATAGACTGTTCCTAGTTTTGTTTCTGCTAATTATACAAGATCACAAGGTCATACACATTCTCTTACTACAGAGGAAATAAAAAAACCCTTTTTTTTTTTCTGAGAGAACTGAGCTTAATAGCAAACATATTATTAAAATCATCATCTTCACTAGCTCCATGTCATAAGAGAGCCTTAACCATTTATACTTCTGTAAATAGGCATACTCACACAGGGAGTTATTAACTGTAATATCCTTAAATTAAATTTGACAGGCTTATACCATCAAAGTCAGTAACATTCAAGTCACAGTGCCAGTTCACAGGCTGTATCAGCATCCTCAACAGACACATCTAAGGGAAAGGCAGGAGACAGATATTTGCTACCAATGCAGTGAGGACAATCACGGAGCTGGCAGGCTGGAAGTGGATTTATGTCACACTTGCCAGAATCACTTTCCCAAAGAGCCATGAAAACAATGAAAGAGGCTTCAAACTTTTCAGTAAAAACGATCTTGTGGTAGTCAGTGCCACACTGCCTGTCAGCCTGCTTTGACAGCAGAAGTGCTGCTGGAGCTCTCCTGGAGAAAGGCAGCAGAGCTGGTGATGGCAAAGAAGAGATTCAGCCCCAGTGGTGAGCACTGGCTGCTCAGAAATGCCCTGATGTGTCCCAGCAGTGAGCACAAGCTGAGCCCGCGGGAGGCACACACAGGCACAGGCTCCCAGCACAGTCACAGCCCCACAGATGCCCACTGAGCCTGGCAGAGACACGACTTCCAGGCTCTCAAACATCTCTGCACTTCTGTTTTGCTTTATTCCACATGAACAAAACCACTCAGAAGTGACAAGGTTCACCTGTAGTAGCTGCCTCTGTGCCAAACTTGTGCTGCTGGCAGCAGCATCAACAGAAGCTGCCTACATCCCCTGGCCTTCAGTTCAGGCACCAAACTTTGACCCTCTTCAGCATCACTGAAGCAAAACTGCTCTTCAAGGCAGACTATTTTCTGCTCTCATCTCCTTTATGCATGAGGCTAGACCTGCTAAAGATTAGTTCTTATTAGCTTAATTGTCAGGGCAGCATCTCCTGAAGCCAAAACAAAGTCAGATTTCTACTACCAAATCCACTTTTCATGCAGAATATTCAGTATTTTTAGAGCACGGCCTATTAGAAAAAACTAATTTTACTTTCTTCTGTTTTAAAAACCAAAGAAATATAAGAATAACAGCAATAACCTAGAGAGAGGAGGGGAAAAAAGCTTCACTTGACTCCAAACCAATCATTTGCTTCCCTAACCACAGTGAAACCTTTACATTCTGCTGCCCATACACAGAGACTTTTTATTCTACATATTGGCAATGTCCCCCTGCATGAATGCTTGCTCTAAAAAAGTGCAAATGGTATAGAACATTTCAAAACAACTGTATGGCAAGTGTTGTTATTTAAAAAGAAAGTGTTTTATACACTACACTGGACATCTTGCAGAACCCCATTATTTTAGATAATTCCTTACTGTCCATTCCAACCTTAGGAAACTACACACAGCTCATTTCAAAGTCCTACAGAGAAGAAATACAGACAATTGGAAAGGAGCTATTGCAGCACTGAGGGCTGTGCACTTCAATTCATCTCTAACTCCACCATGTGGGACTGCCCCACCACGTAACACAACACAACCAGAAGAGTTTAAACCTCTACTTGCTTCCCTTGATTTGGTCCCGTATCTGCCTCTGGATCTCAAAGAGCAGCTTAGAGCAATGGGGCAAGAAAAATCTCCTTTCAAAAAGAGATTACTCAGATAAAAAATTAAAGAAGGCAAAAATAAGAGGAAGACAACTAAAGAAAGAAGAGAACAGGATAGGTGGGGGGAATGGTAACAATTAGTAGTATTGGACTGACAAAAGTTTAATACTGATTAAAAATGTACTAACCTTGTAGCACAAGTAGAAGCAAGAACACTGAATTCAAGTGGAAGATGTTCAGCTTAGTTTGTTCTTAGAGCTAATTTGCAAGTTAAGACTGGACTGATTGTCTACATTTGTTTCTGAGAACCAAAGTGAGACTTTTAGAGAAATGAGAATCAGGAACCAGTATAAGAAAAAGGAAGATACAAAATGAGTTCATTCAAATGAGTCTGGAAAAACCAGAGGCAACAGCATTCTGCATGTAGGCCAGGGGAGCTGAACAGAAACCAAAACCTTGCATATCGACATTCTGAGGGATCTCTGCACCTCCTTACCTATTGGCTGACTATGAGCAGACTTTCAGGGTCACAAATGACAACTCAGATCCACAATCTACTGGGAAGAACGCTGGCACATTAACCATTTGCAAACACAAGAAATGCATATCTCTGAGTCTATGCTTCTGAAAATCTGTCTCCTGAGATAGATGTTTTGCAAGAGGAAGTCAGCTCTCAGTTAGATAATCATGTATTGCAATGACTTAAAACTGCCATTTATAATTTCAGAAAGGTCCATTTTCATGATTACCCTGACAAAAGACATGAAGTGACAAGAGAATGATAAGTGCAAACAATCTTTCACACATAGTTCACTTCTACAAAAATGCTCACTACTTCAATGTCACTTGTTCCAGAATCTCCCCCCATGTATTTACCACTTCTAAATTTTGAAAGCAGCATTACTCAACTTGCTAATTCCCGCCTGACAGACAATTATTCCCTTATTTCCTCACATATTAAGCAAAGAAGAACAAAAGATAAGCTCAACTCACCATGAAGCAACATACCCACTACCTTCACACTCCTCTCTCAGAAAAAGTTAGATAGCTGGATTTAAGTCCTATTCCCTCACCTTTACCTTCACTATACAGCCTTTCATATCACAAGAAAGTGTACAGGCATAACATATTTGCATGGAGCAGATAACTTGAGGAAAATCACCTGCATCTTGCTGAGCTCCTTTTTCTTCCTACAGCTACTGACATATTGCTGGGAAAAAGGTAACTTCTGTAAAAAAAAGAGACAGAGAACTTACAAAAAGAAGATGAAAATCCATGTGAGACCACATGAAATTAATTAACATTCATCTAGAAAGCAAAACATTTATGATTTCCCCAAGGGATTAATAACTCTGTTTCTCTTGATACAAGTTCACATGCAAAGACTATTTATTATTGTTCCCTAAAAATTTCAGCAAAGTTCAAGTATTCTCAAGTCTAAAGCATCCATGGGAAATTTTTCTTGTTGACAGCTAAAATCAACCAAATTACAAAGTTTCAAATATCATAACATGACGAAAAAGAGCAGCATGAAGTGACTCAGGTATTTTTTTCCATCACTTACATTCTACCATCAAAGCCATGTAAAATGACTGAAAAACATTTTTTTAAAAACAAGAGAGTTAGGAATGTTTTGGGGCCCCACAGGGATTCCCAGCAACTCAGCTGTTTGTGGAATGTAGCTGCCCTGGGAGGCTTCATCTCTTCACCAAGTAGGAGCAAAGGGATCCCATCAGATACTAATTGTCCACAGAAAATCTTACCAGTAATAAGATCAATTAGAAAATTCTCTCCTGAGAGATATGTCATTAACTTAAATTAGTCTGCATGTTATCATATGTTAAAGAGTGGAAAATTTCCACAGAGCTTAAAAACTTAGTGCTTGAGTCCATTTAGATCCCTGTAATCTGATTAGGTCCTTGATTAATGAAGAGAAAGGGATGATTTTGAAGGCCTCTAAGGTAGAAATCACTCCCCTGCAGCTGAGAAAGAGAGCAGCCCACAGCTAGAGCAAACACTGGAGAGCCCAACTGGAACACACTGCTTTGGAAGAGGCAATTGATAGAGACCTTGACTGCATGGTCAGCCACCCTCTTGGTTCCTCCCATCCCTTCCCAACCACATGAAGGCAGCAATTGTCCATACAGGTGCAATATCTCTATGAAGAGAACCACTGGTAAGATCAGGAACATGGGGACTTCTAGACACATGCTCTTCTTTCACATGACTTAGTCTTTAAATTTTGTGCCTGTGCACGGAGTCTTATTTTAGACCCAAGTGAGCTTCTCCTTAAGTTAATGGTTAAGCACACACAGGTAACTTCAAAAAGCATGCCTGCTATTTATTATTGTCAGATCATATTTTCTCTCCCATCTAGTTATGCAAAGCATGAACTCAGATCAAGTTTAACATGGCACCAGGGAAAAGAGTTTTAACAGTAAACACCAAATGGAGAGGGCAGAAGAGATCAGAAATAGGAAGTGCAAGGTTAAGGAAGGAACAGGAAATTCACACCTCAAGGTGGAATTCCTTCAGCCCAGTTGAATGTCAAGAGGTATGGCTCAAACTCCCCTTGATCATACTTTGCTGAGACAGGTAAGGTGTTTATTTCTTTCCGGAGCAGCCCAGGATGCATCCAGATGCTTAAATAGTGTCTTCCTTCATCCTCTTCCACAGATGCTTAGGCAAGATAAAACTGGCGGCAATCAAGCATTCATAAAATGAGAGGAGCCTTCCAGAGAAGAACCGGGCAGGAACAAAAGTCAGTTCCCATTACAACCCACAAACAGAGGAAGGCAGGTAAATTAATACCTTCATTCCTCCTCAGCACAGGGCAAGACGTGGTTAATAAGATTCCTGCTCAGTTATAAAATTTTTCCTCTTCAAAACTGTAACAAATATGTTCTGTGCCTCACTGAGCTCTCCTAATAAACACACCTCTTTCATCAGAATATGGATAAATTATCTCAGTAAAGTTTCTGCCTTGGTGTAATATGCTAATCTGTAATGATTATAAGATAAGATTACATAAGAAATGTACATACTGCTGTCATCTTCCAAGCACTACACAAACAATAACTAGCTGATCAATGAACACTGCGCTGGGGAGTGTTAACACAGGATTAATATGTTCATAGGGATGTAAGTATGTGGCTAATGTTTCTGGTCAGCATTTAATTTATGTGCTCGATTTCACCTTCCAAGAAAGGTCACTCCCTTAAGGCAGGTCATCTGTCTGCCTGCAAGGGAAGGGTGAGAACCAGGAAGCAGTGGCTGACTCAGTGCCAGACCCCGCCTGACAGTGGAAAAAGCAGCTTCAGAAAAGCCTTGGAATGGTCCCAAAAGCTCCCCACCTCCTGAGCCAAGTGAAGAGAGGGAGAGAAAACTTTACAACTTAGGCGGGGTAAGGCCGGAGGTGCTGACATTTCAAACAATAGCACACTAAACTGGAAAAGTAAACCCTGGGACAAAAAGCAGGTCTGAAGCAACTCTATGATGTAGCAACTTGCAAGCACCCAGAGGAAGAGTGGGCATGGGCAGGAGAGCACCCAAGTGTTTCTTTCTCAAGCCATTCATCACTCCATGTGTTCAAGTTGTCTGAGCCACGGAAACCTGGCACCACCTCAACCAATGTGCCAGATTTGTTATCATTTTGAGAACCTGATAATTTGTCTTACCCAAAAGGTAAGAGATGCAGGCAGTGCAGCACTATCTCTCTATGGGTAAAAAGCTCCTGTCATTACATTCCTGTGAGCACATTTACAGCCTGAGGGGGATGATCCATGAGTGACCAGTCTTAAACCACAGTAAGACCACGTTAATAAATCTCTAGATTGACTACGTGCACAGCAAATCAAGACTTTTCTTTGTAATCCCTTTAACTGAGAGCTCTCCAGTTAAGCTTTTCCCAACCTGCACTGCCATCTCCTCTTTCCAACTACAATTTGCCACCCCATTTCTGAGGTCCAGTCTGAGGAGACAGGCCACTCCACTGCCAAGCAGATATTTTGTAACAGCAAGGTAACTGCACAGGATTATTATCTAGATGTAAAATTTTAATAGGTGAAAGCTCCTGCACATTTAACTACCAGAAAAAAATCTCCAGCTTCTCTTCTCAATTGTTATCTCCTATGTAACATACCTGTTAGCAGAGTTTAGCAATCAACAAACGGTACGGTTAAATTTCACTGAGAGATAAACTAAACAAGTTAGGTGGGATGACTATCACCATGAAGGCCATGTTACTCTTCAGAAAAAAAAATCCAGGCAACTAGAGAGACTCAGGCATCTGAGAATTGGTACAATCATTTCCCCATTCTGTTTTCATTTCCAGGCTGAGATGCTCTGTGTTGCACATGCTGGGGAAGAGAGGGCCAATCTCTGATCATTGTATCTCCCAGCCTGCTCTCCTCCAGCCCAGGAGCACAGCTGCTTGCCAAGGGAGCCCACACTCTAAACAGCACAATGTTCCTGTGTGAGAAAAGAGGCAGCCTTGACCCACACTCCTGAAAAGAGGAATCTCACTGCAAGTAGCAGAGGCTCTTCCACGGCCACCTTTGCTTCTGCAGAAAAAGCAATGCCCTGGCAGTATGGAAGCTCTCAAAAGCTGGCAGCTTTACACTCTTACAGCCTGGCTTGATTTACACCCCTGAAGAAGTTACCACCCAAATCAATAACGCCTTCACAGTCAACAGACAACAGTTTGATAAGGTATCTGTAATTTTTGAGAAAAACTAGTATTCTGACAATGTGCCAGAATTTGGCTTTGCTAACACAGATGCTCCATGGCAGACACATCTAGGAAGGGGTGAACAAATGGCTGCTATTTTTCTGTAACTTGTGTTAGGAGTTTCCCCTGTTAAATTTAGGTGGCAGAAGCTGCATTTGTTCATCAGTGAGTGTTATAAGTACAGTTGTTGATGCTCATCTCCTTATTTTGCCCTATCAGTGTTGCTAATAGAATTTCCCATGAATGAGTGCCAACACCAGCTTCTCCTAACAGAGATTATTTCCATACCCATAAATACATGGAGAGCTATACAACCACCCAGGCTGCACCAACGTAGCAAGAGCCATGGAAATTCTTTCAGTCAAAGACTTGATGTGTGCACAGTTCAGACACCTCACCACCACCACCACCCAGGCAAGGTGGCAGTGACAAACACACTGCTTGGCCACGATGCATGGGAAACAGCAGAAATACAAAGAGGATGAAAGGCTTGTCAGACCTGTGAATGTAAATAAGCATGGCTGTAAAGAAGTGACAGCCCTACACAAGTACTGCTGTTATATTAGATGTTAAACACTCCTCCTTGTAAAACTGCATGTAACTATCAATATTCCAGGCAATGTAGATTATACAAATACTTAGAAACAAAGGCCAGGCCTCACTGAAAACTCTCCAAATGTCTTTGGGTTAAAAAATACTGCAGTCCTTTGTGCTGCAAGGTTGGGCTCACATTTAACACTTCAGGATATCATATATCAAAGAGAGCTTCCTCTTTCAAAGAGCTGTGTGCCTTTCTTAGAAAGCTACCAGAACTTCTTTCCTTCTTTTTTTGGCAGTCTCATGTAACCAAACTTATCATATGCAGACATTAGGCAACAGAGATAACAGTCCATAACTCTCCAAGTAGTGGACCAGGTCCTGGATAAAAAGACCTACTGCAACTGGTCCAAACAGGGCTGGAACTGTCAAAAGTTTCACTCTCAGGCTATGACCACAGCTCATCCAGCAAATTCATATCCAAATCCTTTTAGCAGAGCATCAATTATGCGATAAAAGTCAGCATATCTCAGTCACCCCTTATCTGCAGCTAACTCTTTAACTGCACTCTTACATAAGGCTCCAGCTTTCACATTGACTAACCAGGTTTCACGTGCTATGGAAGAGTTTTTTCCAGAGGCTCCAGCAATACAGCACCATGCTCCAGTAATCCACGCTGAATTCCCATGCTCCAGGCACCACCTGGCCATCTCTGCCAGGAACCCTCACACAGCAGGGTGGTTACAATTCAACACTGATGTTGCCAAGAGGGTGTTTCTTCACAGGATGTGATCAAGAGATGCTCAAGGGGGTCCTCGGAGAAGTCACATCCTCCTCACCACAGCCTCCCAGAGTGACCTCTCTGCGAGCCATGAGGTAAGGAGCCCACTGCACAAAGCCCCACTCCTTAGGTCAGGGAACCAGTTAGGAAGGGGTTGCACTCACCAGGGTCTGCCCCTCATGGAGAGGAGAAGCCCCTCCTGAGGTCTGCAGAACATTCCCTGTGTGTGTCCCTGAGCCTTCCCAGCCTGGCAGCACTTGCACTGACACCTTGAGCATCACCTCCCCAGCCACTGACTCAGCTGCCTCCCTCTCCTGCTGCAGAGGATTTAGCAACTCGCTTTGATGTCAGGCTGACTTGGGCAGGGAAGGCTGCACGGAGACAGCCAGGAGACATCTCCTCTAGATCATCTTCTTATGCTCACTGCTGTGAAGCTGTGCAGTCTGTAAGACCCAATCTCCCAGCTTCAGCTTTGGTTTGGTTTTTTGGTTTGTGGTGAATATAACAACCTTCTACCATTCAATTTAGATCAGTGTCTTTAGAGGTGCATTAGTATTAAACCACAGAATGGAAACCCAGTCATTTCTACAGTTTTATACCTTGTTAACTGAGTAAAGTCAGTAGAAACTCAATCAGATTTTCTTTCTGCCCAATAAAATGCAGTGGTGCCTCAGGTGAGCTTGTGCATCTACCTGAGAAAAAGACAAGGGCATTGGAAAAAAATACTTTATCACAACAATGTGAACCTAAGCCAGGTCAGCTTTCCTTTCAAAGACACAGAATTTTGCTTGCTAAATTTAATGTTTGTTGACAATTTTGCATATAGAGCCTCTTAGTATTAACAGCTGATCACCTGTTTTCATTAAATAACCATTTGCTGGAAAACATGGAATTATTCAGTTTAATTTCCCAAATTACAGTTTTCTGCCTTTAAAAAATGCTGAAGATAAAGACAGGAGTGCTGCTTTCTGACAATAAAATATTATCATCAGTTGCATAAACTGAGCTTCAGTTCAACTCCTTTGGTCTGTAATGTAATCAGTATAAAGGCAGAAAATTCTTTGGTTTAATGCTACTTTGAAAATACTTAAGAGTATCTATTTCTAACCATTCAGCAAGAATTCACTTTCAAGACAACTGAAAATAACTTCCTGTCATTTTTAATCTGGGGAAAAAAAAAAGTAAAAAGAGATGACTACTTTTCTTTCAAGTTTTGTAGGAAAAAAAATGCATGTGTAATATCCATGCCCAAAAGGCATTGAAATAACACTAGCTTAGGTTACTAAATTAAACTGGGTAAGATTTTTCTGAATATCTTCATACATTTCTACCTCAGCCTTCCTAAGTTTTTTACTGATGCCAATCATAACTAATTAAGTCTTACAAACTGCAAGTAACCTGCTTTTACTTTCAGATTATCCTATTTCTTCAGGTGAGAAATTCCAGTTTATCTCAAAAAATGTCTGAAGTGTATGGCTAAATGAGACACTAAAATATTCATATCACTCAGCAAATCTCAAAGTTTAGTTGTTCAGACAATTTACAAAAGTGTGCTGCCTGCCTACAGCTGTCAGCAACATTGGCACACTCCAGATGAGTGCCCATGAATCAGAGATCCAAACGTTGTATGAAAAAGAAACCACATACCCAGTTTTGGAAAAAAAGAAAAATCTAAGAAATATCTGCATGTTCTCTCATGCCAGAGCACAGTCCACAGTATTAAGTGGAAGACTTACTTGAAAGTAAGTCTTACAGTTAAATACAGCTGAGAGGAGAAACCCTTAAGTTAAAAAGTATGGGAGGTTTGCATACTGTGTAATGGCACCCTAACCATCCCATTTTCCCATTCTCATTTTCTACCTTTTATAACACAATAGAATAGTTAAAATGCTAACATTTTCAGAATAGTTTAAATGTTAACATTTTCAGTTTCATATAGTTTTCATAACACAAGTGTCCTTATGTGATTCCTAGGAAATCACTCCACATTCCCTAATAATTCAGTGGAGCTGAAAGTCTTCCACTTTGTGTGACCTGAAGAGCAGAAGGAATGCACTGACCAAGTGCAAGTTCTGCTGGTGTCCCTCTAATAACACAGTGCTATTTGGTAGTCATAGAGTGCTGGACAAGAGCACTCAGGTGCCATGGAGGGGATGAGAGCCAGCCTAGAAGTCCAGATGGAAATGAAAAAATAACTTTGAGGAGCTGAATCAATCTATTTGATAGAAAAGCAAGAAAGGAAATGGGCAGCAGTTGGAATAGCACAGGCTCCTTAAGATGAGAGAGATGAAAGCAGGTTTGTCTCACTGAGAGAAAGATGGTGAGACATAAAGGAGAATCTTGCAGCAGAATGACCCTGAGGGAGCCTGAAAGAGCGAGAGTAAAAGAGATTTGGAGATGGGATTGTGTCACCAGGGCAAGTGAATGAGTCAGAGAAACACAAAGGATAAGCCATCTCAAGGTCTGGGTAAGGATGGAAAAGGAGAGGGTTGTAGGAGGAAGAAAACGGCAAACAGGATGCTATGGGAGAACACATTCATGTGGCAGAATTCAAACTTTGCTAATTTCTTTTCTAACTGGTCACTAACACATGAATATCTAAAAGGAGATCTTTCCTTTGGCTTAAATATTTCAGTTATTTCTCTCATCTCACGTGAATCCACAGAATGCCATAATGAATGCAAGAAGGCAGTAATTATCCTGCACTGAGTTTTAAAACGCATAAAATTGGTAGCAAAGGTTTATTACTTTTTCATCCGTGAAAAAAAATGTGCATGCTTCATGCACTGCTTCTCAGCAACTCGAGAGCAGTGAACTCATTCCAGTTAAATACCTCAGTGTCATTCACTTGAAAACTGGCTCTTAGCTCAGTCATAATTTTTTGAAAATGCACTGTGCAACTTTGTAAATGAACTGTATTGAAGATAACTTTTTTCTTTTAAACTGCAAAATGAAACACAGGAAACAAACCTGCAAATCTGGGAGCTCTGGTTATGAGTTGTTAATGCTCAAAATATTAGCAAGGACATCTGTAAAATAAATCTTAATTCTGAAGAGCAAGGTAAACATGTTTGGTTCATGAAAACAGGGCTTTAAAATGAGTAAGAACTGCAAAAAAATGTATTTAAGATTCTATAACTGTGCATATTTGTGTTTGATTTACAAATATGATTAATGGCTTAATACCTACTCTTCAATTAAAATCAGCAGCCTTAACTCAGAATTACTTCTGATCTTGCATAAAGAATCCAAAGGGGAGGCAAAGTACCCCTTTGCAGCCTCAGACTCCCAGCAACATTTCAAAGAACAAGAGCATTAGCCAAACTCTCTTCCCCTGAAATTCAGCTGTCAAATGCCCCTAAATTTCAGTAATAAAACCAAAACTACCACTAAATTAAAATATGTACTTTTAAACTAGTGAACAGACAGTGAACTAGTGAACAGTTTAAGCACTTTTTTGAATCCTAAAGTAGTGTTTCTATACTCTGGGATGTGATGTGTGGTTTTCACTCATGTATCATTCCTCCTGGATAACAGCAGGCAGCTGAGTTCCAAAAAATTATGAGGGTTAAAATCTCTCCCTGGACAGCAATTACTAGAGCACATCTATGCCAGGGCTGCTTCTGTAACACTGCTGCAGAGACAGCCAGCAGAATTCTTCTCCTGTCACAGGTTTGCATCATCTTTCATTTACTCTATAATACATCATCATTCCTACATTAAAAAGAACTCCATAGTAACCAGAAAGAGTTTTAAAAACTTTGCAAAACAAAATCAGGGTAGAGAGGAAGCGAGAGGATGAGAAGAAGGGAAGCTATGAGATAAAAAACTTGTCCCACTGACATCCACATCAAACAAAATTTCTTCAGGCAGAACAAGGGGTGCATTTGTCCCTTGAGAAGCATTCTTTTCAGAGATGCTTGAATCCCTGCTTTCTGTTATGTAAATAATTTCTTTCCTGTTGTCTCCATAAAGATCATGCAGTCTCGCAAACGAGTCTGAGATGGGCAAACACAGAGCCATTTCTCAGCTAAAGTCATAAATTACTTATTGTTTTAATATACTGGAAAATTGGCAGGAAGCAGGGGAAGGTACGTCAGTTACACAAGACTTTATACCATCACTTATCCCTGCCTTCCATTAAAAAAGTGTTAGTTGCTGTAGCAACTGTCAAACCACACTGTGGTTCCTCTTCCTCCAAGATACAGAACTCCTCCAAAACACTCACACACAACACAGCTCTCCTCCATCCAAAGGACAGGCTTCTGGCACTTTTGCACTGCTTAAAAAGAGGCTCTCCAAGGAGCTGACAAATCCCTCACAGGCCTTTTACTCCAAGCCATGCTCCTGAAGAACGGAAATCCTTATAATTCTTGGGTTTCCCCCCAAACATCTACCCTCTTTTTTCTCCTCTTCCTTTTCCCCTTTCTCTGCATTATACAGAATGTTACTCCATTCAGCTTAATTCGCCACTACATCTTCCAGCATTAAACAAAATGCTACACATCTGTCAGATATCCCTTCCCCTCTCATTCCTTCCATTGTGGGAAAGGCGCATGCAATGGGGAAAATGTCACATAAAACGCATTGCAACATCTCTACGTCAGGAAATACAATGGCAGAGACAGCTTTCCTATCCAAGACCTGAAGAGAAAACCCCTCTCCACAATCACAGCTCCTCAACCATCCCTGGAGGATCCCTGCCCTGTCACCAGGGAGAACAAGTCTTTTCTCACTGCCTGATATTCTACTCCACGGGACAGAGATGTAAACAGGCAAAAAAAAAAAAAAAACAACCTCAAAAAAATTACAGAGAGCAGAGAAGAAACCATTAGCAGGAAGAGAAAGCTCTGTCAGAAACAGGACAAAATCACACACTACTGAAGAAAATCTGATGAGGAAGTGAAAACATATTCCTCCCCTTTGTGCAGCATGCCAATATTAATGATAAGCAAAGGTCCCTGGAAGTTCTTACATGTTCAAGGACACTACCCAGGGCAGGAGGCTTGCACAATAAAGGGGGGGCTTACCCACCTTCTTACCTCCTTCAATCCTTAGCAGCTCCATCCTATTTCTGACCAGAATGTGATGCTTAAAAAATGTTCATGCCTAAATGTTTTTTGTTTTAGGAACACTTAACACAAGAAATCTGTTACACACAATGGGAAGACTATTTTTAATCGCTACTCTGAAAAGAAAGCATCATAGTATTGCACAGATTATCTTCTAGAATGCATACAAATTCTGCTCTTCCAAAAGAGTTTTAGTCTTGGATATACTTACCTTTTCCAGTTTTAATGGAAAAGTTTTTAATAATGACTCTTTTGAAGTGTGTTGTAGAATGGGAGATTAATAGTTGCATGTAAAATTATTTTTGGTTCCTCCAGCAATATCTAAACTACTCAGCCCCTTCACCTTCTAGTTCATTTCTTCAGCACCATAAGCATCACTTTCATTCCATTCTACCCAGACTTTTGTTTCTCTGATAGGGCAAAAGTGAACCAAAAATGTACAATGCACTTGTGCTGCCTGTAGCAGCAAAAAGCACTGAGGCAGCTATGGGGGAAGGGGTTTGTGTGTGTGTCCATATAAAGTTAATTGCAAAGTAATATGCACAAGCATACCCTGAACCCAGCTTTCTGGGAGTTTACAGTGGAAACAGCTGCATACTGGCCCAGCTACACAATATAAACAAGGTCACTTGACTCCTGGGAGCAGGGGCACACCAGCACTGGTCTGAACCACAAACCAGCCTGTTTCCCCAGCAAACAGCACTCACTCCCTGCAGTTCAGGCAGGGGCACTGAGGGATGTTTTGGCTCACTCCCAGCTCTGCCCACCAAGAGCAGTCACCAAATAGGTATTGGTGGCTGCTCTTCCTATCAAAAATTCTCAAACCAGCCAATATATTTCTTCTGCACTTAAGAGATTGTTGGACTGTTCCTATACCTCTGTTCTTCTAGTTTCTCTCTTCTGTATCTTGCTTGAGCAGGTGCTCTAAGGAGGTTTGTTTTTCTGCACTCAGTCATTCTTTCATGCTTCTACTGGTGCTGTCCCTCTTTTACCATATCCCTAATTTTTATGGTACCCCATAATTTATCCAGGCTCATGCACTAACACGACAAGTGCTCAGGCTGCTATACTGATGAAACAACCCTGAAGGAAGAGCAGGATACCATTTGCTTTTTATTACCACTTAGCAGCTGTACATCTTGCACAGAATGAAGAAACAGGGCAGCCAGCAGCTCAAGGCCACCTTGTGACATTCTGACTGTCAGGTTTTAGGCTACAATAGAGAACACCAGAGCAATAAATGAGGGCTGCTGTCATTTGCACTAAAGTTCCCAAACCACAACTGTGAGTTTTACATCCAAAAAAAGGTGCGATGGAGTAGAGCCTAATTGTATTACTGTGTGCTTAAATACAAAGCAAAGCAAGCAATCCATCCCATTGATTCACCAGCTAAGATCAGTCTGGCATCAGCCAGGGATCTTCATCCTGAACATAAAAAACACCCATGTAGTTCCAAAGCCATACACATCTTTCCCAGATGTGAACAGATTGGATTGAAAAGTTAATGACCAGAGAAATTCACCACCACTTCTCAGCTGGCATATTATAGTTTGGCTTTTTTTCTGTTATACCTATACAAAATTGTCCAGATGACACAAATCTCTTCAAATACAGCATTTTAAATATGACAGCCAGCTGACAGAGCCAGCCATCGAGCAAGAGCAAGTATTTATAATACTTCCTCTGTTATTTACAGCTTTATGTTACATGTTACATTATGAGCTGTATCACCCATTTTTGCTGCTCCAGTAGTTGCAAGGTTGATCTCACTTTCAGTACCCCACCTATTTAATCTGAATTCTTTTGGTTTGGAATGATAATGTACAACAAGTAGCTCTACTTCCTCAAATATTATTTTACTAAAAGCTATTGTAAAGGGACACATCTTCATGCCAAGTTTTACTCATATATAAACAAGGTGACACTTTAAAAGCTGAAATTATAACAGTATCTAACTTTGCTACTGAGACAGATTTTAAAATACTTTGTCTTTTTTATAACTTCAGATTTTTAACTTGAAAACATTATCTCTGTCTGCCTGTAAATAATGAAGTGAATTAGAACAAGCAAATATTTAATAATATTTTCTTTTGAGTTCTGCTTTACCTACAAACCATAATGGCCCTCTTATCCCACATATCCCACTCTTGGAGCTGATTAGGACAGCTCCCTTTGGACAAAAAAACCCAACCAAACTAAAAAACCAACCAAACAAAACCCCAATAAAAACCCCCAGGGCCTAAGGAGAGAGAAAGAAACTTACACTCATTTCCCAAGACAGGAAGTTTGAGTACATATGGCATGATACAAGGAGGGGGAAGAAAGCCCCCAAATGCCTCAGCCCAGTAGCTTGGCTACTTCTGAATATGTACCAGGATACAGCAAGTTCCTCCTTCCAAAAAAAGCATGATGAGTCACACACTATAGCACAAACCCTAAGGTTTTTTGTTTGGGTTTTCTGGTTTCTTTGGGGGGAGGGTGGGTTGCATTCTTGTTTTTAAGTTTCTAAACAAAATGTTTTACAGCAATACAGAGAGGAGTAAACAGCCCCATGACAGGGCAAGGAAACATAAGAAAACTTGGACTAGGAGAGATTTTCCCACATAACCACCTGCAACAGTACCAAAAAAGCAAAGAAAATCAATCCCTTGAGAAAGCAGGATTTTTCTTTTTCCTTTCACTCTTTGGACTTTCATTCTCTTCATTCACACGAGGAGCTATTGTTCCTTAAAGGTGATGCACTGCAATTGCACAAACAGCTTCTACTTCATCTCCTCCAGAGGCAGTTTGTAAACCCTGCTTCCCCCCCCCAAAAAACCAAACCACAAAGCCCCCACTTCTCTTAGCAACATTTTCACAGCTAAGAAAATAATTTTGCAGATATCAAGTACCATTAGCATACTGAGGTATCACAAATTAAAAAAAAACAAACAAAAAACAACCTGTATTTCAACAAAGTGCCATATAATCACATTCTAATAATAAAGACAACATTATAATGTAGAAAACCACCACGAGACTGCAAAATCTTTTATATTTACTGATGAACCACAGAATAACCATGGTGAAATAAGTCAATACTTTCTTTTTGGAGGAAGGAATTCAGCTCCAAACTATTGCTAGGACATAACTAAAAAAAAACTTCCTAAAATATCAGTCTTAATCAACAGAGAGTTTTCCCAATCAAATTTATTTTGCTGCTGTGAGAAGACAGAAGGCTGGCTATAGCTTATGGATGTACCATTCCATGGATTTGGCCACATTTGTTAGTGCATGTAAGAGCACAACAGAAACTCAGACAGGTCAGGTTTGGCCAGCCCAAAAATTTGGTTTGGATTACTTGCCCTTTTGTTTTTTTCTGCTCCATCTTCTGGAAGCTCCACAGTCCTCTCCCAAGCACACACCTGGAATAAAGCCTCTTACATGACAAAGTGCCAGCTCCCTCCCCATCAAGTCCACAGTGCAAATCTGTTCAGTTAAGTGCACCCCTGGCTCACAAAGCAAGGGCTGTCGTGCTTTACTAAAATGAAAACACAGCTTATAAAAGGAAAATCCCTCACTGTTTTCTACAGAACTAAGCTATCAAAGTGTTACTCACAAATTAACACTGCTGCCTGGTTATCTGAGTGCAGAACTTGTTCTATGCAGAAAACAACCAGGTGAGCCATGTAGGCATTCAGAAATGACCAACTACAAGCAATCCTGAGATAGTCAAGTATTATTAGCATTTGTTAAATGTGAAAAGGAGAAAGGAAGATGAAACAACACCATGATTATATTGACATACAATTTACATCAAACTCTGATGTTACTTGCAATGTCAAGATGTGGACTCCTATTCACACATGCTCTCAAAGAATGTAAGACATTTCGAATTCTGTCCTGTAAATCCTGCAGAGTTCAGAGATTAAATTATTTTACAAACGCACTTACTAATCATGATTCCAGCAGCATTAAATTCACTGTAAAACTACGTATGATATATAAGGTCTGTGGGTTTTTTACAAGGAATCTCAGAAGGAATACATTGCAAACAAAATTCAACAGAAACTTAACAGTCAGATGCAACTATATTGATCTATCTTGCCCCTATGTCCACACAAATAAGAACCAGAGCATCAGAAAAATAGCTGCTTGTGAGAAATGAGCAGGAGCTTATCTCCAGAAAGAATATTATTTTTAAAACTTTGGCACATCTGCTATTTCAATTGTCTGTAATTGTCTCCCTGAAGATTGACTCACATGTCACATGATTTTTACAAAATACATAGTTTTGTTAACTATGCATGCATATACTTTTATTAACATGCCACATATATTTAAAATACATCTGTGAATGTTTAAAGGGGCAATATTTTTCTGGACATTCTCTTTCCCCATTGGACTCTAAGCTGCTGTTGGCATGTACTGCTCTTTCATGTTTCAATCGCTGTTAAAGTTGTAGCTACCATTTGAATTACTGTCATGGATCAGGTTAATACAAGTGGTCCAAATGCTTAACAATAATAATAGAAGTAATATAAACGGGCTCTGCTGCAAGGAACAAAATTTTAGAGAATTTTTTGCATCTGGATGAAGACATATAATGTTCTATGTTCGTGTTTCTATGCAAAACACACCGATCTTGGAAGCCATGGAGCAGGCTTGTTCAGAGTCACATTAGCCCAGTATCCCATTTGAGCTCCATTTCCTGTCTAAACACCACAAGTTCTGTCAGAGAGAGATACCAGCAGAGACAGTGGGGCAGAGCCTGGTGTCTCTGTAAACACCCCACCAGAGCAGGAACAAGAGAAGCACCAGCAGCTGGACACAGCTGAGCAGATGGGCGTGCAAAGGAAGCCTCAGGCTGTGCTGGCCAGCAGAGTTGGCCAAGCTAAGAGTGAGGCAAAGCTGGGGGGGAGCAGGGAGAAGAAAAGAGTTTTACTTATCATGTCCCCAGCCAACATTATCAGCCAGTTCTTGCCTGCTCTGTTCAAAACTGGATGATTACTGTCATTTTAGTTTCATTTTTCCATGCTAGCACAAAATCAACTCCAAGTGGTTTCTAAGTACCCAGGAAGCAGCAATCCACAGCAACTTCCAACACCAGTCAGCTTTGATGAAGCAACCCCCATTTAATGAAAATCTATTATGTCTCAGATTACAACAGGGTCACATTTTTGAGAAAGGTTCTCTCTTTAGCTATAGCAGATGGCCTGAGACACTATTGCATTTCATAACCAGTCTTTCACAGCAATGGAAGTATGAACACATACATACACTCACATAAGAAACCTAGACTCCTCCTAAGTTCTTCTCTGTGGAGAGAAGGGGGGATTAAAAAAAAATTTACCAGTGGGGAAGAACATCATCAAAAGAAAGAGAAGCAGTAACAGGTACTGGAAGGCCACAATAAGGTCTCATCTCCAAGCAGAACAACGCCAGCTTTCTCAGCCTGTCTTCACAGGATAGGTGCTCCAGCCCTCTGATCATCCTCATGGCCTCTTCTGGCCCTGCTCTAACTCATCCTTGTCTTTCTTGTGCTGAGCACCCCAGACCTGGATGCAGCTCTCCAGGCAGGGCAGAATACAGGGGGTGAATCATCTCCCTTGACCTGCCGGTCACTCGTTTGGATGCAGCCCAGAGTACCACTGACCTCCTGGGCCATCAGTACTCACTGTTGGATTCACACAGAGCTGCTCTCAATGACTGATTCTCCCAGTCTGTGCTCATGTCTGGGCTTGCCCCAGCCCAGGTGCAGCACCTTGCCCTTGGACTTGTTGAACCTCATGGAGAGCTCAGCCCACTGCTCAAGTTTGTCCAGGGCCCCCTGGATGGCACCCTGTCCTTTTATTGTGCCATCTGTGAACTCACTGAGGGGGCACCGATCCCACTGCCCAAGTCACTGATGAAGATATTAAGGGGTGCCAGGCCCATGACAGTCCTGAGGGACCCCACTCATCACCAGCCTCTGTCTGGACAGAGAGCCACTGACCACAACTCTGTGTCCATCCAGTCAATTTCTTATTGAGTATTAGTCCACCATTCAAATCCATGTCTCCAAACTGGATGAGGATGTTGTGTGGGGCCATGTCAAAGCCCTTATGGAAATCTCAGTAGACAACCTTGGTCAGTTTTCCCTTGTTGACCACTGCAGTCACTTCATCATAGAGGGCCATCAGACTGGCCAGGTCTGATTTGCCCTTAATGAAGCAGTGCTGGCTGTCTCAGATCATCTCCTTGTGTCTTATGTCCCTTAACAATGCTTCCATGAGGATCTGCTCCATCATCTCCCCAGTAACAGAAGAAGGTCTGCAGTTCCTTGGGTCTTCCTTTCTCCCCTTTCTAAAAATAGGAGCGAGGTTTCCTTTTTCAGTGGGGCTTTACCTGACTGTCAAGACTTTTCAAATTTGGAAAAATACATTCATTTGTATTCAAAAATACAAAATTCAATTTTTGGAATAATCACTAGTTCAAATAATCTATTAGCAGAATTGTAAACTTAAATGATGGGCTGCACGTTCACATTTTGTCTTTGTGTCTATGTATTAATTTCTTAAAGCTAAACTGGGGGAGCAGGGGGAGGTAGTGGATTTTACATTAAATAGAAAATGTCATGCAAAAATTTATGTTATTGTGATGCCTGTGCACTGATTAAACTACATGCAAGTCAGTTTTATAAATGCATAGCTCTTGAGGACACATTCTCTTACTACAGTTCTATAAATATGCTCTGTAAAATGTTTATGTGGGCTCAGTGTGTGGGCAAATTCACAAATAGACGTGCTAACTCCCTTCTTCCCAATGACCAATAACCAGAAGAGGAAAAAAGAAGAGATCCCTTTCAGAAGAATAGTCTAGACAGTTTAAAAATAGTATCTGTGCCCTTGCCAGGTACACAGAAAACTGAAAAAGTAGGAACCATGGTGCTTACTAAAACCAGAGTGTTGTTCTGACTATTTTCTATCCACCCTCAACCTTATGGATTTCAGCATGGAGATTCACACCTATTCAGTTCCCAGAGAAGGCCACTTCATCCCAAGGCTTAACTGAGAAGAACCATCAGCAGGTGTCCAGACCTTCATACAGTGCAAAATCCTGAACATTAGAAGCACTGGTGATGCAAAGTGGCAAGAGGTTTCAGAAGCTGAGATGTCTTCAGAGCTTTAGCTAATTCTTTCCCTATTTGTTCTAATAAAATTCTTTTTTGCTTGCTTCCTAGCTTATGACACGTGCTTGGCCTGAGGAAGAAGTTAAAGGTAGCAAGGGAAATCACATTCCCTCTTTCCTGTCGTTGCATTTCAAAAAAAATAACAAAGAAGAGTTGTTTATTCTTCCAAGTCAATGTGCATGTTCTGTGCAGTCAGGATGACATCCCCTCACTGGGGACATGTGGAGCTAGATAACATCAACTTATGTTAAATAATCTTAAAATAGAAACACATACAGTGCTGTTTTAAACTTACTAGATAATCCTTTCTCAGGGTCTGATTCTGAATGTTGTTTTTTGTTTTCTTTCCGTGTGTGGGAGATATTATCTCATGTTTTAGTGGATGTGGTCGTTTTCTCCCTGTGGCCAAGTTTATGGATTCTTGCAGGTTCTGTTCCCACATTTGGGGACTCTACATTCCCTCAAGACCCTGGGCCATCAGGAATTTGTAAAGCTCCACTCTGCAAGTGAGCCTTCACAAACTTGAAGTGACTGAAACTAGAGAGCCCAGGGACAGCAAGAGCTGCTGCAGGAAGGTTTATCACGCAATGATCTGGGATGTTAAAGACTAATTTCTAAGCAGAATGCTAATGCTGCATGCTCACACTGTATCAATATAGTAAAGTAATGCTGCAGCCATCAGATCATATCACAGGTTGACCAATTTGAATTGACAGTACTGAATTATAAATTACTGTGTTTAGCACCATCAAACTCCAAGTCTATAAACACTAACTCCACTCTGCTCTTACTAGCTGCTATAAATTTGCCATTAGAAACTAAATACTGTGGAGAGACTATAGTTTAACTGTTTTTTTATCTTCTCCTTACAAAGTTTTGAAACTGTCAATATGAAGGTAGTTCTGCAGGCCAAAACTGATGAAGTTACCAAGCTGCTGAAGACTGAGCTACCACAATCTGGATCTGCTCGCTACTTCTCCTGCCATAGCCAGCATGCTCTTTAACTGCTCCTTTCCCAGTTTTCCAGCACAATGTAAATTTGTCCAGTAGCTAAATAGTCAACACAACACACTAAACAGAAGACAAAAGAGATTGGGCTTGAAAATACCAGTGCAACGAGAAAAAGAGAAAGCGAGCCCAAATTTAAGCGTTTTTGTGTTGAGTCTGCTTTTCCCCTGCTGCCCTTCCGTAACTCCACAGTACACACCAGCTCCAACTTGTTTCCCAAGGAACATCACCAAGGTGTGAACATCACCATCTCTAGCCTTCCTTGATTTCCCACAGAATGCATGCAAGTCCCTAAACCCAAAAGTACTACAAGTGGGAAACATCAATGCTGGATGGGGTCCAGATCTGATGATACAAAGTACAGTTAAAGGACCAGCAATTTAACAAATGTCACAAGCTGACTAACCACATTAAGAAATACCTTACAATGAACACACTTCAAGGGGCATTTTCTGAAGCTTTATAAATACCCCGTTTCTTGTATTTACACCCTCCAAAGAATTACTCCTAATGGTTCTCATAAAGCACAGCACACACAAATGAGACAAATTAAATGCTGCAGCCAAAGGTGATTCCTCCCTGCCCTTTGAAGTAACCATGCTTACACTGCCTAACTGATGAGGCATTTTGCAACATTGCTTGGAAGAAAAGAAAACCACCACACCCAGAAAATCTTACTGTTTCTACAACATCCACTTTAAGAAAGTGAGAAAATAAGAGTGACTGGATACATTTTTTTTAATGCAAAGATGCTAGTGTTTTACTCCATGATGTAATTCAAGCAAGAAGTGAAAGAAAAGGAATCAACAGAAAATTACTTACCCGGAAAAAGAATTCCTGCTCCTCAGTAGACTATCTAACTTTATTTAAAAATTACAGCTGCCTGAGTTTTGCTCTAACAAGTACAGAAAGTTCATACTTGCTTGCCCTAGCAAGTGGAAGTAATTATTTTCTGAACTGACAAGTCATTATGAATGTAACTTCAGATTTTTAACTGTAAATTTTAAGAATAGACTGAATCCTAACTTTGATCTAAGGTGTCACACCACCATATTTATTTGAATTCCTACATCATATAGGGAGACTCAATACAACCCAATTTTCACAGAGGCTATCAAAATAAACTTAGGTGACAAAACACGGTAAAGCTGAAGGAACTAAAGCAAATCTTTCCAAATCAATAAAATCCTACACCAGACTTCCAACCTATCCCACAAGCACCAACTTGCTTAATAAGCTGGTATTCATCATTCAAACCTTAGGCTGCAGAAAAAGAATTGTATATATGGTATCAGACTAACAGAGAAACAAAAAAACTAAAAAAAAATTGACCCAGCCATCTGCATCATGATCCTGATCAGTTATTTATTCAGCCAAGCACATCACACAAGCACCCCCAACACTATTGCTACACTTTTGGTCCTAATTACCAGAGAAATTGCATTTTGACACCTAGTCTGTAACAAATGACCTTTTCTGTTTCAGAGATGTAAATTCTGTAATGAGCATTGCTCCCTCTTCCCAACAGGTGTGTTAGACTGCAGCAAGTCAGACGTGGTGATTCTTTCAGGCAGACCTGAGGTTCATTCACAGCAAGCCCCCTCCCATCACAGAGAGTACTTCAAAGCCTAAGAGAGGCCTCTCACAACGTGGAATTTACACTCAGACATCTCTGGTAATTCAGCATCAAAACAAAAAAAAAAGACGAGTCATTGGAGTGTTCCTGTTCCTGTAGCAGGAATGGCAGGAATGAAGATAAACAGTGATCATGTGCATGGTCCCTTGCATTTCTAGGTCTTCATGTTGGTACTTCACTATGGGTTTTGTATTTTTTCAGTCAGATTGGAGAGTTACCAAAGCACTGCTCACTTCTAAAATGCATGAATTAGCTTCCCTGGAAATAGCACTCAGCTGGAAAAGAACATGAGTTGTAAAAGTAAAAAATTACACCAGGGAATAAGAGAAAGAAATCCTCTGTGCTTACATTTTAAATTTATGAAGCACTTTGCTATAGTGAAAAATTCACGTAGCATAAAATGGGGGGCAGACTGAAGAAAGGAAAATTTTGACAGCCTGGGTTTCCTTTAATTCTGTATTTCTACCATCTTCCCTACATCTTGGTCATTCCTTCCCATCATCCACAACTTCAATCCACACTCTACTGTCCACATCAGCTTACAGGATCAGAAGCACTCTGGGCACCCCAATACTGCAGCATCCTGTAGATGGAGAGCAGTTCAGTTTTCCATGCAGCCAGACTGGTGTGGTAAAAGACATGTGCTACCCAAAATTCCAGAAAAAAAACTTTGCTAACAGCCAGCCATCATTATCTGAGAAAGATGAGCTAATTAGAAAATTAGTACATTTTTGCAACTTCTTTAAAACATCATCTCAGGAACTCCTTGAGTTTTCATGAGGAATAAAATATCTTTGTGTTTTTTTTCAACAAGACTTTTAAATCTCCTCTTGTCTTCAGGAGCTTTTTCTAAAGCCAAGACCATAACATTTCCTTACATTGTTACTGATGCTCTAATGATGACTACAGCATCTGCCCTGGAAATATAATAGGAACTCATAGATTATATTATCTAAGTACTATTTCCCTTCCCAATCATTTGGAAACTATCCAAAATAAAGCCTAAGACACAATTCAGGCCCACTTAGGACAACATTAACAGCAGCAGATTTGCATGTAAGTAAATGCATCATAATTCTATGCTGTCACAGCTTTTGGTTGATGGACACTTGGAAATTTACCGTAAACTCCGAAGTGCAGTGAAGTTTCTGTGCTTTTAAATGCAACCCACAATTACATAAAAATCTGAATTTTATTTTATTCTGCCTCTTAAAGCAAGGTTTGAGCCCTCAGAGTTAAACAGAGAAGTTCTGAAACCATGTGAATGTTTAGAAAACAAAAATCAAAAGGGGTCATCCAGTACATATTTTTAAAAATCTATCTCTATATTTTTCAAACCATCTCATGATTTCTTAATGCTCCAGATTGGACAGTTTGGCTGCAAAGGAATTTTACAGAAGTTTAAAAGAGGTATGGCAAGCTACAAGAAAGATATAAGTACATGCATAGCTTTCTGTCAAAGCATGATTTGCAGATCTCTTTAATAAAAGGGCAGCTGGAAAACAAAATACTTTGAGGGATTAACTGTAGAATTGATTTGCTGTTGGTTTGGTGAATTTTACAGATATGCTCCCATAGTAAGAGAAAGGAACCAAATGAAGAACTTCTGTTATTTATAATGCTCCAATAGGAGAGTATTTCTAGTGTACTACATCTGGAAATGAATATTCATATATTGAATAAGTTTTGCTATGAAAATTAAACTACGCAAAACTCTAAGCATGGATTGTGTATCTTCTAAAAATACAAGCAGAAATACACGTCACTGCACCACTGATAATAAATTTAAAAAGCCCCAATAGCTACAAGAAATTACACACTTCATTATCAGACAGTGGTTATACTTAAGTTTATGTAACATATCCTTACTCACACCTCACTAAACAAGGCATATCCATCTAGGATATGAAGTTACAACATTGCAATAGTGATAGTTACCTTCACAGAATCCAGATTATTTTCACCATGGTGAAAAAAAAAGTACTGGAAACTGAGATTATGTTAGTGCTTTACAGACCATTACAAAAAGCAGCAAATAAGCAGAAAGAGTTAAATCCCATCTCTCTGGTTCTGCAACCCTTTATAGCTGCTAAGCACTGCTGACTGCATCTCAGATCACTCTGCCATGTTCCAGTGTTTCATGAAATGGCAGCCTGTGAACTGCACTCTGGCATAAATGCATGTGAACAAAATACATCCTTAACTCTTGCTGTCAAACCCCCAAGCAACCAAATGCACATACATATATGAAATAAGTAACTATTTGATATCCTCTGAATGAGATATCATCTCACTGCTGAGCATGATAGTCCACAGTCCACTTCAAATTTAGCTTAGTTGAATGCATATTCAACTGTTAAATGTTAAATGTTAAATGATCTGAGATGATGAGTGACTTCTGTTTGAGCAACGTGTCTTACAGAAATGTGGTTCTCAATTTCTTTGAGGACCATGGTCAGGTTCATTCTTTCCTAAAAAAAAAAAACATCTAAAAGTGCTGTATAAGGCACCTAAAAGTCACTGTAGATAACTTGCACTAAATATAGAAGTAATGTGAAGAATTTCAGCACATAAAACATACATTTTAATAAACATACACTTCAATGGGATGGTGTGTCACCTTCTTCCAATCTCTCCTCTATTCCACAAGATTCTACTTCTTCCTCTCAGAAATAAAAAAAACCAAAACAGTCTGGGAAGAAACCCCCAAATTATTTGCAAAGTAAGTTCACCAAGGAATTGTTTTGGATTGGCACTAGTATCACACTTCCTTCTAGCATTCTATAGTCTACTATGTTTAATCACAATCAATATTTATATTGCCTAACTTTGACACACATCAAGGTAACATGTCATGGCTCTGACATTATAACCCTGTGTAGGCTAAGTTTCTGCTTCTTAGGATAACAATTCAGTCAGATGTAATACTAAATAAGATTTTAAGACAGCAGATGGCATCACTTAGTTATTTTTTACTGTGGCACACTGACCATTTACTGTCTACCATAAACCATTTTTTATTATGATAATCCATAATCCAGGAAAAAAAAGCCAGGAGGTAAACAGACATGGCTCTAAGCTTTGAGAGAGACTGAAAAAACAGTTCTGCTAATCCATCTCCCTTTTATAATTTCTTTCTCAGTGTTCCTTTTTTATCTATGATATTGTAGGGTGATGGGAAAAAAGGCAGGAAGATGTGTTTCCTTTGTCAATTCAGGTAATATGCAGATTTGAAAAGGTAAACTTTAAAAACAAAGGTGTCTGTACATAGGTTCAAACTGCCTGGAGAAAGTGGAATTCAGAGATGGCAATGTACCAAGTCATTTTTCTGAACCCTCTTCAGAGTAATAAAAACATGTTCTACTCAGAGTATTTAGAAAGTTCCTGTCACAGTAGTTAGTAGGTGTTACAGTCACAATGTGTGATCAAACAGGTGCATTTTTCCATGTACTGTGGGGAACTTGAGCTTGCAATTCCACCAGGGAACAGTCAGCTGGACCACTTTCATCAGGCTTGTGGCAAGACTTGTAAATTCAAGGTTGGCAGCCCATGGTGCAGACCTGGTGCAGAGGTAGCCCTATGCTGACTGATTCCTGATAAGGAATTTGTCTCGCTGGAATCTGTCTCCTCCTGAGCCACAAACTATCCCAGAGCAGAACAGAGGGTCCCTTGAAACCTTGCATGAAAGAGATGCTTGGGAAATGAGGAATAAACCATACAAAGAAGGGAAAAAAGAAGGTCAGAGTACAGGAGGAACTCTCTTCCTCACCCACACATACACAGCTCTTCTCTTCTTTACCCCTCTTAACATTTTCTCTGGACTTACCTTTTTAAAAATCTTTCCAGAGAGCCATGCTGTATGAAACTGCCTGAATTTGGAGACTGCAGTCTTACAGAATATTGAGCAATTCTCTGCAAGAGTATCCTTACTTGCTGGGTAAGTGCAAATGTCCACCAGAATTCACATCGAGTATTGAATGTGCATTTCATGTGCCAGAAGCTTGACCTGAGCATTTTCTGTTGGTAGTAACAGATTTTTAATAAATAATGAGTCATGAAAACCAACAGGGCAAAGGGACTTGCATGGAAGCTATAGATTTCATCAGAAAATATAAAAAAAAAAAAAGTGGAAAATACTGTAAACAAACATTAGAAGGAATGAAGACATTATTAAATATTTTCATTTTCTATTTTCATAAAGCTCTGTTTTCTCTCCCAGTGCTCAGATCAGCATTGCACTACCAAAGCATTCACCCTTTTTGCTCTAAGCCTGGGGCAGAAATAAGCCTTTTTAGTCACTCAGAGCATGTCATTATACTTCTGGAAAGAAAACAGAGCTCCGAAAGCTGTGAGGAACAGAGGGGAAAGTATCACTCTCTGATACAATTAATTACTCAAATCTTTCTATTTTTAATGGAAGTCACTTTCTAAAGTGTTGTTAGTGCATGTATTAGACAAAATTTCTTTTTCCCATGGGTTAATTTCCTTTCCAACCTGCTAGCAATACAAATTGAATGTGACTGCAGAATGCAGAATCCATAACAGAATGAATTAAACTTATACATCCGACAACAATGTGAATCCAAACTAACAGCACCATTACTAATGTCACAATAATTGGCATTGATACTCACTGTAGCCATACGCTTTCTGCTGAGTCAGTTTTGAAATACCAAAGTCCAAAAGGTAGCAGACAGAAGACAGAAGAATAAATTCCTAGAGGTCACCAAATAGCCAGGAATGTTATTTGTAGGGAACATCACAACCGTAACAACAAGAATTATCTGATACAGCTGTATACAGTGGCAGTGGTTTGCCTCAAGTGATCTTGCCCTGTCCTATTGGAGAGCTGCATCTCCGTGAAACACAATTTGGACATAAAATCCACAAGACACGAGCACACGAGGTCTGTCCTCAGTGTCAGGAATGAGGTCAGGTAGACTTCAAATTTTAGTGGAAGCATACTCATTGAAGTACCAGATCATATTCTGACATTACTTAGAGGTCTAAAATTACACATAAAGGTCTCACAGGACTGTCTAAACCAGAAGCGAGTCAGTTGCCTAAGCCCTGTTGCTATTAGCAGCTATTAACTTGGTTTAAACACTGTAAAATACCACTGAGGACTTCCAGGACATTTATGTACCTAGGAATTTCCAAATACCCGGTCTCTAGACACAGGTCTATAAAATTCCTCAATATGGAAGCCATTCTGTCCTAGTTGATGACTTTTGTGGTAACTGAATCTCACGATCAACCTGTGTGTTGCATTCATTATGCAGAGGCACACACACACAGAAACAGAGGAGAAGCATTTTCTAAAACCACAGGGAAAGTTCCACAGACATGCCTATGCTATTTTACAGTCAGCTACAGAGAGCTTTTAAGATAATCTATGTTAATGAAGCATTATATTTGCCCCAAGAGAATTTATTTATTTACTTCTGACAGGAATAAGCAGAGCTCCAGCAATTCCTACCATGAACCCCTAAACAATTCAGGTCATGATTTGCCTTCCTGCATCTACAGAATAACTTCCTTCCTAAATGCTCCTTCCCATTCTTTCTAGATTAGTCTTCCCACCTAAATTCTGGATTTAAATAAGCAGTAAGAACATTTCTCAAGTGTATAACAATCTACTTACACCTTTATCCCAATCTCAGTTGTCCTAGTTGGTTTGCAGACACCTGAGCAGCAAATGTCAGAAGGGACTGGCTATATGCTCAGTTCCTTTAACAGGATACAATTCTGAAAACGTGAAAAATTATCTCCTTTCTGTCTTCTACAGTGCTTTTGAACTGGTGGTGGGAGGAGCAGAAAGTCTCCCTATCTTGCAATGTGAGAAAAAACGAAAATTCCCATCAGAAGTGACTCACCAACATTAATCATATATACACCAGATTGAAAGGCACTCAGAACATGAAGTCTGAATCCAAGCCTCAGTTAAGCAAATAAGAAGCAAATTTCTCAGTACTATCATATTCTTTTAACTGCTGTATCTGTACAGTTTTGCACAATGAAGCTGATGAATATCAATTTATTGTTTCTATCACCAAACTTTTACAGAGATGTGCTGCTCCATCTTTTGGAAGAACAAGCAGCTGAGTAGCATGAACTTCCTGTGTCTTGAAATGAATAAGCACCAGTGTGAAGATTTTCACATGTCAAACATTCACATTCACATGACTTATCACCTGGTCTGTGCATTAAAATGAATATCCTTACAGCTTAACCAAGCAGATGAAGATCAGAATCTTAAATAACCAAATTACAGTGCAGGTAGAGATATTTAATCTTATGTTTGCTTCTCATGGGCAGCACTGTGAGTTTTTATCCACCAACACAAAAACCAAATAAAAAAATCCAGAATGTACTGTTTAGATTCAAGACTACAGCTAAATACTGGGGATGAGTAGGTTTGAAGAAAAAGAAAAAAATAGTAGGAAAAAGTCCTACTGTCTCCAAAAGGAAGTTTGATAGTGAGAGGATTTATTTTCTTATTTAAAAAGCACAATGAAGCCACATTTGGAAATATATACATGCTACTTGAATCCACAAAGCAGAGAATTTTCCCATTCATGCTATGTTTGCCATACTGTTCTACATTCTTCATGAACTAGACTCTGGCTTTTTGCCTTTCTAGCATTCTTAACTCTATCTAATACTAACTATCCAGCTCACACAGCACTATACCCAGAATTACATATGAACAATATTCTATTAGCCATAAAAAAAACCCAGTATGATTACAAAAATCAAACTATACTCATCCTCTTTTTCAGGGAAGTATTCCAATGCCCAGAACTAGATTATAGTCTGTCACAGCCCTGTAAATTCAGGATAAATCAAGTGCTGCTCTAATATTACCTTGGCATAAAAGAAATCAAGGCCTCACTGCAATACAGTGCTTGAGCTACTGCCAAGTAACAATTTCTACTGGCATTCAATTACATTGCATTTCCAAAAGCTAAGGCACAGCTTTAGCATCAGCAAGGCTGCTCTGAGCAAGAGATTTGTTCTGTTCAGATCAACACCTACCTGACAAATAGGTTTAATATGCAGCGATGTGTGACACACAAAACAGGGCAAGGATGTAAATTTAGCTCCTTGCTGATTACTAGATGATATTTTAATTCAAACATTATAGCTATCACTGTAAATAATAACAATACTTACGTAAATCCTGCCAATGTCTTGCAAACTTAAGAACAAAAATAGTCAGATTTTCTTCTGGGTAGGTGTAGTTCAGAGAGTCCTGGTTAAAAACTGGGTTCTGATATACTTCAGACATTTATACTCCCCTAGAGAAAATGCTTGCATGACTTCAGAGCCTCAGTCTGTTCTAGTTCCTCCCACAACAGAAGACCTTGCTGCTTTGGACAGATCACGTCTTCCTTCTGGTATTCACTCTCCCAAATCCTGATAGGGAGCAAGACCCCCAGGATGAGCACAGTGATAATCTCACTCTCTGTGACAGGGGAGCATGGCTTTTTATACAAATATGCTGCTTCAGACTTAGCTCACAACTGCTCCCTTCGAGAAGCTTTTTGAGGCAGATTGATGCTGTGCCCTCATCCTTTGAAAAAACTCAGGGACTTGGCTTTGTCATCCGAAATCCGAAGTACCCCGAAGCACTACTCACTTCTGAGACACTTGGGTCTGCTTGTGCATCATTCAAGAAAACAAAAATCTACCAAGCAGAATCCTAAACTGTCCATGATGTCACATTTAAAGGGGTCCCTAGAAATGTCAGTAAACTAAGTTAGCTAGTGAGAAGAGTTTAATGGGACCTGGCAGGGTGCAATAGCTACAGAACCCCAGTATAGACCAAATACCAGCTCTCTCTCTCTGTTATGTGCGCACAGGAAGACAACTTTGCCCTAAAGGAAGCTCACATCAATCTTTCAGTAAATGTTAGCTGGAGCAGGAGCACATTCATTTGTTCTGCTTTCACATCTTGTTTATAGAAGTTTTTCCAATGTCTTAACTGGCAAAAATGCTGGACACAAGTAAAACCTTTTTTAAAACAGAGCAAGGCTAAGGTTCACAACTTCTCATGAGGTTCCTGAAGGTTTTATCTTACAGATTCAGTCACTACTTTGTAAAGCAAGAAAGACAGGAACCTTCTGATTTTTGGTGACTAGGCTTTTTCACGGTATTTGGACATATTTTTTAAAATGGGCTCCATAAAAAGGGCTAGAGACATCCTAAGATGCAAATGTCCCTGAAGAATAACTCCACATCCTCTGGGTAAAGATTTTATTTAATTAGTTAAAAAGAATGACTGGTGATGAAGTGATGCAAATTGCTACTGATGGTCCCAATGCCATGTTATTGTAGTCTGATGTGCAAAAGCATGAAAGATCTTGAAAAGTCATATTAGTAATGTACAAAAGTTCATTCTAAGGACTATCATTTTGGTTGTTACGTAAGATACTATGAAGAAAAAAAAAATCAGAAGAAGGCAAGCATTAGTTTACTGGTAGATTTTGAGTCATTTCATTAAAAATGACTGCTTAATTTTACTTTAAAAATGAAGATCTCTACTCTCTTTTGTGCTGTGTTAGAAATAAGTGGGAATAATACCTCACAACATGTGAGAGTTGTGATTAGTACAAACAAATCAACCATGATCAGCTTGCAACCTATGTTTATAACAACATACACAGCTTATTGAATCCAGAGCAGCAGAGGGGACCAATCCATATTCCTGTGAAGTACCCAGCTCTCAACAATCACTCCAATTGACATGTGATAAAATCAAAACAAAAGGCTGGTGCCACATGCCTAACAGGGACTGTACAAAGGTGTTTAAATTTAGGCCAGGGAAAATGCCCAGGTTTCCACAGCCCATTTGGCACGATCAGTAAAATGAGAGTCTGGTCTCCATACCTCAGCCCCATCACACCACACTGGGGTCCCCACAGCAGTGACTGAAAAGGCAGAAAGTACAGGAGATGGTCTCCCAGAGGTACAGGTGAAAGGTCACATGCTCATAGGACAAAGAGATGACCAGTTTTATTCAAAAACATGGAAATAGGCTATTCTGTTAAAAAAAGAGCTTCATGGCCAGAACATTACGCAGGTATGGGAATATATTTCTAAAAAGAAAAAAAAAAAAAAAGAAAAAAAAAACAAACAAAAACAAACAAAGAACAAAAACAAATTAAGGGTGAAAGAAAAAAAAACCCAAAAGAACCAAACCCTCAAATCAAACGCAAAAATCAGACGTGACCACCAATGAAAATAAACCCAAATGAACACAATCAACCAGAGCAAACATAAACAAATAATCCTGATTTTAGGCTATTCTCTAACCTAGTGGCTTTCAGCTCTTCCAAGAAATTGGTATTGGAACCCCCCTCCAGGCTACACTGGAGAACAGTAAGCCCACGTTTTCTGGGTCCTGTGCAGCCCTGTCTGGCACCCTGGCAGGTCTGGGATGCAGCACCTGCTTTGTCCTTTCCACTGCACAGGGAGCTTAGGCACACACTCCAGGCTGCAGTTTCCCCTCCAGAAAAAGCCAAGCGTTTCAAAAGTCTGTTGCAACTTTTGCAGTTTGACACTTCCCTCCCAGTTTTAATTTAGCCCCAAGGAAATTGTTAAGGTCAGCATGAAACCATTAGTAGAGGCTGCAATGGAAGTCCCACCACCAGGCTCAGATGTGGACCACACCCTGCTGCTCACTGCCCAAGTATGAGTGCATCGTTCAGGACCCAGGGCTTAATCCCTGCTCTTCTCCAGATGCTTCACAGCAACTGTTCTCAGACAGGCTGGAATGCAGAGTGAAGAGTGCTAAATTTCAAGTACATTTCTCTGCTCTTATGAGACTCTGATTCCTCTTTCTTGTCTGTTTAGAAACATACTGAAGTAACATACACCATAAATAAAACAAATGTCTTTGGAAAAGGCTTCAGCAAGATGCTCAGAGTCTTCTGCAGTTTGTGATTCAATCTGTTTCCTTCTCCAGTTTAATCTGGCATGCTGGCTTGTTATTAATCTGTGTGATGCTTGAGAAATTTTCAGTAAGTCTTAATGAGATAATTTTTTCTCCATATTTAGGCTAAATATGACTTTTCACCCATGTTAGCTGACTTTTTTCATTGATCAGAAAACAAGTTCTAAACTAAGTTCTCCATTGCTATGGAGAAAATAGAAAGAGGCAGATCTGAATACAGAAAACCAGAAATTGCAAGGCTATCTAAATAGAAAACTCTCATGAAATTTGAGTCTCTGAGGCAAGGAGAAGGTTCTATCTTCTACACTTCCAAATAATTTCTAACCCTGTTAATTACATCCAAACATACATTTGCCTTCGTTTCTACCTAATGATGTAAGAGTCTCAGAAAATTATGTTGGTAAATAGGAATAATGACCAGTCTTGGTGGTATAACAAGAAAGGAACAAAAGAAGGATCATGAAAAATTATAGAAGCAAGCACTAAATACCCAAGGGAAACAATTCACATGAAGTTAATGAGTAGCCAATATGGGACTGAGCAGGAAATAAACAGTGTCAGAAACCTATGGAAGAAAAGCAGCAAATGTAAACAAGAAGAGCACAGAATCAAAAAGCAGCAAACGTAAACAAGGAGAACACAGAATGAAACAGGATGTTGGCGACAGGCAAAGAAAAATTCAGGGCTTTGGAAAATGAGGAGAATTGAAATGAATTTCAATGGAATTGAAAACCAGTCAGATGCAGGAAGCTGAGAAAGGAAACAAGGTCTAAAGAGTCACAAATAATTTCAAAAAATAAGGCACTATTTAAAAAATGACATGATACACAAATTTTGGCAGCCTGTCAAATTTTAATTACCTTTTCAATTACTAATTATGTCTTCCAATTGACTGAATTGAGAAGACAGAATTTCAAGAGTTTTAATGTTACTTTTTCCCACGTCTATGATCTCTTCATCACAGTGGAGAACCAAATCCCTTCAATGACAAGAACAGGGCATTTGCTACAAGATAATTTCTGTCCCTTAACACTACAAGAAACCCTGAGTAAAGGTCTATCCTATATGAAGAACAAGGCTGAAATTTCAGTTACATCAGTGGAATAGGACTTTATACGTCTTTGTGACAATAAATTGCTCTGAGAAAGCAACCTATCTAAAATGGAAATTACATTTAGTATTTTTTTTTGGTTGCCTTAATTGGAATAATTACTTCTCCAACCTTATGTGCATCAAAGAGAACACAGCTGATGAGCATCAGCAGAGGCACCTGCACATGACCACACCAAGTTACACATCATGTTACACTGATGAACTGATGCTCAGTTACACTCATCTGAACCATCTCCATTTCTTCCTAACTGTTCTCCAGACTGATTTCCTTTTAATCAAGTAAGAGACATAAAGATACTGTTGGCTCCAAAGCCAATGTTATCACCTCCAGGTCACCTTCTACCCCTCCTCTGTGGGCAGCAGCACTGGGACACAGCAAGGGCAGGGAGCAGATTCAGGCATTTCCCCTGCACTCTGCAAAGGAATAGCAGCACTTTGTGCAGGACAAAGCTGTCACAGTTAGTGCTGGAACTAATGCCTGCCCCAAAGTGCAAAGAAAGACACCTGGGGCTTTGCTCCTGCTCCTTCAGGGATAGCACACAGAACATGCTGTTATTTACAGACTACTGAGAAAAGGCCAAATGCACTCCTTTCACTTACAATGGCTTTCAGCTACATGTGTTAAATCTTAAAATTATATAAATTAAGGTGCATTGGCCATGGGGACATGAACTCATTTTTGTACTACTGCTTTTCCTAGAACTACTTTAACAGGCAGTTTATTCATTTAAGATAGAGCTTTAAGTCTTTTTGCTCAAATTCAATGGGAACACTTATGTAATGCATGTCAAAATGCAATTAATGTGCATTAAAATCTGGCCTTTGATGAGATTCAATGTATAGACAGTAGTGCTTACTCTGAAGCCACCTGGGAAGACATCCTTTATCTCTTATTTTAATTTTAGTATTTAAGACTAATTCTTTCAATAATTGTTAATGCTTAGTTAAGAAAGATGACAGCAGGAGTAATCTCTCTTAGAGAATTCAATATAAATATAAATGCCATTTCAGAACATCTGTTATTATAGATTAGGTATAATTAATATTATGTTGAAAATGTTAAAAAAATGAATTAAACTGATACTGTACATCTAGGGAACCCTGATAAAGTAAAAACTCCTGTTCACAGCTCTGTGAGAACAGAGGGTTTTCTGTATGTTGCTGAACTGCATAAAATGTGGAGCAAACAAAGATTAATCACTACACTCTAAAATAAGCTAAGTCTGAAAGAGAACATGCATGGACTTCTGTCCTCATGGTCACTAAAAGACAAGGAAAAATTTTACAGATTTTACAGAACAGAAATGGGTTTGTATTTGTAGGGAAAAATGTTCAGAGTACCTGAAATTTTGCTGGAAATGGGAGAAAAGTTCAAAGGAAAGAAAACTTCCATTTTTGCAGTGGAGAAGGCACCAGTGAGAAAATTAATCTTGTGCATTAATCTTAGCATTCCTCACAAGTGACTCAGGCCTGCAGAAGAAAACATTCCCACTATCGTGTTAGAAAACGTCATGTTTCCCACACAGAAGGGAGGAAAAAAGCCTGAGCAGGGCTGGTTTTACTACTTTCACCCTGATTAATTTCCTTGCAGACCCTTCTGCCATTCAGAGTTTCAAATTGTTAAGGAAAATAGTTGCCATTAACCAAAAAAAATATTGCATGAGTCCTCATGTGCAGAACAAGCTTGAGTCAGAGCATTTCTAAACAATTATTTGACTATTTATAATTTATTATAATAGTCCTTGGTAAAAGCATCACAGAACCACATCAGCAGCAAAACAGAAGATAGGCTAATAAACTCTGTGGCAATGTTTACACACTTAAGAGTTATGAATACATACTTTACATGGTGACAAGCATGAAAGAGAGCCCAATAAGCAATGAAGAGTAGGAAACACCCTTGGTGAGCTGGAAGAGTGAGAGAGGTCAGAAAGCCACCAGCAGCACCTGAACATCCATCATTTCTCATGTCAGAGCCAAATGTCTCTTTTTAAAAGCAAAATCCCAGCTCTCTTGGGGACACTGACCCGACACAGTTCTCATGTGCCTCCGTAAAAGCCAATGCTGTTACCAGCAGGGAAAAAAATACATGTGCAAAAAGAACAGTCAGTTCTGATGCTTCACTCTTAAACCTCCTGTGTGTGCAGAGCAGAAACCTGCTCCTGGGCAGTACAAGATTAAGGGGAGCTGGAACCGGGCGCTTCCACAGCCACTGGCACACTGAGCAGGCAGCTCCTGAAGTCAAGCCCTAGGGAGCAGCAGGTGGGCAGATGTGTCCCTGCAGTGGGTGTGCAGATGTGTCCCTGCAGTGGGTGTGCAGAGGCTGTGTCCCTGCAGTGGGTGTGCAGATGTGTCCCTGCAGTGGGTGTGCAGATGTGCCCCAGCTCCGTCCCTGCAGAGCAGCAGTGACCACACTCAGTGGCCAGGAGACCATTGTGCCTCAGCAGCTCCAGGCCTGCTCACTCTGCTCAGGACACGAGAACCCTCACAGAAACTGCAGCAGGTACAAGAGGGAGCAGGAGAACGGTCACATCCATGTCCTGCAGGGCTCAAGACAGACTCCAGAGGATTTGAAGGAAGGATGGGCAGGACATTGCTGAGCACTGAAAAGTAATTTACTGTCTTCATAAAACATATGGGACAGCAAGTTAGGAGACTCAAAAATGCCTCCTGTAGAACCTGGTAAAAAACACCAAAGCTTAACTACTTGCAAAACAGGAAGAAATCAATTAAACTATACAAAACACTATACAGATTATCTATTAATCTTAAAATTATTTCCCAAAGAGTTACTTGGTTGAGCTTCTGATTTGTTTTTTTTTGTCACACAGATGTGACATGAAAGTGGAATTTTGAATCATTTTTCTCTGTTGTTATTTATACACGTGGGAACCATTTACAATTCAAAAACAATTTTTTATTGTGTCCCTGAAAGAAAATTATCAGTTTGGACTGAATAGTTTTTCTGCACCAGCTTAGGTCTTTCAGTAACTGCCTTTTCATAATACAGTATTTGAAAAAGAACTGAAATTATTGAAAATAATTGTACTGGCAAGGAAGGAAGGCAAATTATTAAGGGCAAATATTTCAAGTTTTTAACGCCAAGTCCTCCTATTATGAATTCTATTTCCAACTTTCTGCTATTTTATTATATTCTACCAGACAGAAATGCTGTAGAAATACATAAAACATGATTTAAATGTTTTTCCTGTCTATATATATCTTGCCTGTTAGAGGTCAGTTGCTCCACTTCACAGCTCAGCTGAAAATTTGTAACAAAAACACAAAGGTAGAATACATTTGAAGAATGCCACTATAATATAGGCAATTCTTTTCTCTTTCAAAGAAACTCAAGGAGTTTTTCCACTTGTCACATAATGTAAGCGATATAAGACAAAAGGATGGAATTAAAGTTAGTAACAGATTTTTCCATCTTTCTTCTGTATCTAACTGTGGCCTTAGTTTCATGTTGTTTGAGGGGTTTTCTTTTTGGTTGCTGTTGAGTTTGGCACAGACAAAGACTAAGTATCTCCAAGCCATGATCTATTAGAAACTTCTATACAAAAAAATAAAATAAAAGCTAGGTGTTTATTTTAATCTGTCAACAGGTTACAAAGAAAAGAAGATGAAAGTAAGATAGCATAAAGAATGATTATATACCAACTACATTTGACTGATGCGTTTTCAAGGTGATTTAAAAAAATAAGCACTTTCACAAAATGTGCATATTGCAGACTTTGTATTACATTTGTGAAAACAAGACTATGGCAGTTATTTCAAGACAGAATACAACACAGAAAGTTCATGCTTATGTTCTTATAAATAAGTTATGAAATTCAGCCTCTTTCCCCTCCTGTCACCAGGTGCTTAATTTCCCCAAAAAGGAGCCCAAAGTAGACATCTACACTTACTTATTTTTTTCATCCATTCATAGCCCACTAATTATTGTAATCTGCATGCATGCTAACATTAATATTTACTGACTTATTATAAGCACTTTTCATACATAGACACTGACATGAAATGGGGGAAGGATTATAAAAAAAAACTTCATAAAGAAATCTACTAATTTCGTCAATATCTGACAGCTTCACTAAAAGACTTCACTGGAAAGATTAGCCAGCACTAGATTTTAAACCTAGCTGACCTTAACCCAGCAGGGCAGAAACTGGAGATTTTTGTTTCATTTGGAGTGACTGTTCTGATGCTTCAGAGCATCTCAATCATATTAGAAAGGCATCTCGCACAGGCAGCAGCTACAAAAGCAAGAATTAAGCCATTTATCCCTAATAAATGAAATAAGAACAATTATCAGACGTTCTCAGAATCAACAGAAAGACAGGGAAACTCAAATCACTGAGAAGTGAAAAACCATCCCACAAAAAAGTCAGTAAAAGAAAAGGATACCCAGTTCTACTGACCTGTTAGATTGGCCCCAGGGTGGGAGATTCCACCTCAAAGAAGTCAAACACACAAAGTTAGGACAACTCTCATTTAAGATTTGTTATAATGCCATTATTCTCTCTATAAAAAAAAAGTTCTGAGATTTCTTTGACCCCCATTTTACATAATGAATTAGAAAGCTTAGAATTGTAAATGTTAAAGTAACAATCTTTATATAGGTCCAGATCTTAAAATATGAACTTTTAAAAAGTGCTCTTCAGGTATATTTCAAGCTGTCAGTTTGGTTAGGAAGATACTGAAGCTCAAGAGTAGAAACAGTCTGTTGAAGTCAGTGGGTCCACACACTCTGAATTCAGTCATGCAGAATTTTCCCTTTAATGCTGATGCTCCAGAACTGCCCAAGAGATTGCGTTCATGGTAGATAAAGATGAAAAATATAACCCTCTTGCTTTAGCACTGAAGTCAGCCATTACTCACTTCTTTCATTCAATAAAGATTAACTTCTTGAGCTACAAAATTTCCTGGTCACCTATCAAAACATGACCTATTTGCTCCACTGATTGTTATTATTAGGGACCTTGCTCAGGAGTAATTTGACCTGCCCCTCACTGATACTGTCCCATTACCCATTACATATTTGTTTTCCATCTCATCTGCCTGGATGAGCCCTGAATTATCCTTTCCCCACTTCCTCTTAAGAGTTCTTGACTCTCTTCAGTGTGTCTTCCCCTTCACTTGTTTTTACATCCATACTATATCCTAGAAATGCTTTAACAGAAAAGGACAATTACTTTGAAAACAGTACGAATCCCACTGCCACACTGTTCCCCCCTGCTTCTTCTTACTCGAACAATATTCATTAGGAGCTGTCTGATTTCTTCTTACCATGGAACACAGGCAGATTAGGCAGCTGCTGTAGCAGTGCCACTGAACTCTGTGGTAAGACCGCAGTGGAGAAGGCTGGGCTCCCATGGCAATTCCACAACGACTGTGAGCTACCCCACCCTCCAGTGACACAGGAACTCGTGCACCACTGAGAAGGAGGATTATAATTGTAATGGACAGAAACTCCTTATTATAGATATGCAACAAACTAACACTCATCCTGATGTAACATCCTCACCTTTCCAAAAGGTAAATCATTCAGGAGAGTTGTTTCAAGTCTTGCTGTCACGTAAAGTACCTTCAGAGTATACATATTGTACAACTAATAGCTGCTTTATATAGTCAGAGAAATGTAAAGGAATGTTACTGCAATTAATAACTGACCCTTTTATGTTACATGTAAGGGAAAATGCTTTGGAACAAATCCATACAATAAAAAAATCTTCTGAGACAGAGCCCATCAAATCCCACTAAAACGTTTTGTTTCTGCTATTAATTTTAACCTTGCACAAATGATGTGGGTTTTTTTAATGAAGGAGACTAAAAATTAAATGTTCTTATATAATAAATAATGCAATAGAGACTCATTGTAGGTATCCTTAGGAGGAACTAAGACTTTTAAATCACATTTTTCTTAGGATTCTCCCCTAATTTGACATTTCAAAAGTACTACATGTCAGCAAAAATAAGGCACTGATGGGAATATCCTGATAGAATCAAAGAAATCTTCCACTGCCACACCTTAAGCAATTTTCTTATTAAAAATAAAATAGCTACAAGACCTAAAAAAAATTTAACCACAAAACTATAGTTTATTTTCTAATATGTCTCTTCATAGTGCTAACTAGCTCCTGTCTCTTTCCTTTAAGAAAGTATTGGACAACTTAGCAAATATATGTCAATAAAACAAACTTTGAAATGGTCTCCAGATGTTCAACCCTGCAAAGGTCTGAGCACCTGAAAGGTGAGAGGATCCCCAGACACTTTAACGCTTAACAAGAACATTCCATATCTCTTGAGACCAAACCTAAAAGAGCTTTACATTTCTTGGTGCCAACCCGTTTAACATAAATCTATCTCTTTCATGATGTGTTTTCTGGGAAATGTGAGCAGTGTCCTGTCTTTGAATAAATTTTTACCTTTTTGAGCCACAGAGTTCTCGATAACATTTTAGCCATATACACCTACAGCTTACTTTGCATGAATTAATGTGACTTTTCCATAAAAGTCAGCTTTAACATCATAAATAACTGACATGTATTAAATAAACTCCTTGGAAAGCAAAGCTCAGGATGAGATGAAGACTCCCTGCAGGCACCACCTGGCAGCAGAGGCCACTGCAGCTGCTCATCCCCACCTCCCCAAAGCTAACAGGGGCATTCCAAGGCAGCAGCTCTTCTAAATATTTTGAATGTCACATTCACAAGGAACATAACTGGGCAAACCAAGTGCACCACTGGGATGGAAGTTACTCTGAGAAGATGCAGGTTTTTAAGAGACAGTGCTTTCTGCTTCTCTGCTTATGAAAAATCTTGGGCTACTGTGCAGCCAAGTTTTCACAGGTTTTCTCTCATTCATCAAGTTACAGAGAAACACACATGTCCTAAAAATCAGGCAGAAAAAAAAAGTTTACAAGCACTTCTGACATTTGCCCTTACACACCATTGTCTGCCATTTTTCCTTGACTTTCTACCTGTAAGCCCATGCATCAGTACTGCAGCTCTCACCTCCACTCCTTCGTGGTGCCATCCCACAGTGGTATCCATGGGAAACTCACTGTGCCCTAGCTCCCTACACACTTCCATTTCTCCAGCCTGGGCAGGGAGAGAAGGTAAGATCAGGGGCCTGAAGGGAACCATTGAGAACTGTTTTAGGAGATGATTGAGCAATACACATTTCCAGCACAGCTGCTCTGTGCATGCACACAGCTCCAGGGAGATAACACAGCCAAGGAAGGCAGAGTCTCCTCTGGCTGAGGGGGCCGTCTGGAGAAGGAATTACAGCGTGAGGACAGGACCCTTCCTTGGCACTGGGCCTCTGCCAAGACAAGGCAATGGGATGAAAGGACTTGACCTCTGAAACTTGCCTGAGGATTAAATAAGCTTCTTCACATGGTGTACGAATCTAACTGTTTTGATTGTGGTTTGCCATCCTACTAGACTGTAATAAGAGGTTTTCTCTCAGCATAAACAAATTACATCATATAATGTATTTTGGTGCAGAGAGACAGCATGTACACATGTCTTCCATGAGTATCTCCTCTGTGTGGCATTGTACCAACTCTTCATCTTAGCAGGGAGGGCACTCACAAGCAGGCAGGCCACCATGGGCAGATCCTTGCTGGACACCATCATGGTACTCAGACAAGAAAATATAAAAAAGAGACAGTCCATGCAAAATCTAATATGACAAGGATCCTTTGATAACTTTTGTAAATGACCAAATCTCCTCATTCTCTACCCTGACAGTAGACATCTTCTCACCAGTGACATCTTCTCAAAGTCTAATGTGAAGATAACAAAGGGCTGGGTCCCAACACTTCTACCAAAGAAAATATAGAAGTATGAAGAGAGCTGTTTTGAAGCCAAGAATATTTTAAGTAACAGAGTTAAAAGCAGATACAAAAATATCAATGGACAAAAAACATCATACAGTCTGAAGGACAAGTAACGATTATCTTACATGACCACAGACGTTGGACTTCACCCAAGGCGAAAGGGCACAAGCAGAGAGCATTTCCTCTTTTCAGCACCCCATCTCAAACCCCATGGTTTGTCACATTAACAAAAATTTATAGTGCCATCCAACAGTCAACAAGGGGCCTCTGTCACACTAAGGTCCCACCAGAGAAATGTCTCAGCAAGACGCTACTCCTCTCATTTGTACCATGACAGGTGACATGGAAGTACAGGGGCACATACCTGGCTATTTCCACACATAAAGCATATGCTGGCTATTGCCCTTGAAAGGCCCCGTGCCTCACTTCTCAGTTCTACCAGCAGAGGTAAATCCTTAAGCAGAATCTGACAGAAATCTGAAAGAAGTAGCCTCTACCATCTGAATCATCTATGTTAGAACAGTCTTTCACATAGAGATACACTGAGCCTGGTCCTGTTATAAACACATCCAGAATAAGAATAATCCCATACACTGCCAGGGATAAGAGGATTCTGTGTACATGGCAATCAGCCTTGATCACTCTGAGTGAAACACTTAGGGAATTGCAGGGGAAAAAAAGAGAGGATAAAGTCCACTGTAAATACATAGTATTGTGCCATTTCTATTATTTATTTCATTCCACTGATGAAGAGTTTTTCTGATGAACTGGGGAACACAGCCACGAACTTCAGACAGCAGCTTTCCAAAAGGAACAGATCTAGCAGCTTTCTCATTTTAAATTCCACAAGAATACTGGAACTGCAACAAATCAACCTCAGTATGCTTCCAAAAATCCAGTGGGATATTTGTGTTTAACAATATAACAACACATTATTGCCTCCCAAACATTAACAATGTGACATTGGTAGTCAAACAGAAACTCACTCATTCACAGCTAGAATGTATGATTAAGTCCTAACTGCTAAGAATTAAAGAACAGATTAGGTTAATGTGTAGAAGGAATGATATGTGCAGAATTCTCCCTCATGAACTGAAGACAGCTTCTTGGAAGACTTTCTGCAGGTTCAAGAACACTAAGCAACAGAAGTGAGCTGAAGTGAGTACTTGAGCTACTAAGGCCTCAGCGTGAAGAGAACCTCTACACTGAGGGGTCTTGCATGCAACCAGAGCTGGCAAGAGCTGCAATGAGCTCCATGGAGCTAAGGTGCCAGAGGGATCTAAAAGAAAAGTAGAAAGTGAGGTATCCAAAAGCTTTGTATTTTAACACTAAGGAGAAAGTGGAAGCTTGCTTATCAGAAACACCTGCCCTTCGTATAAAGGACAGCAATGAGGAAAACCAACGAGAGCAGAAACCTTTAAAAGGGAGCAGGATACAGAATATACAAATATACAAAATAGCAGAAACTATTCTACTCCAACATATCCTTACCTCACTTCACAAAACTATGTACTTAGTATCAGGTTTTGCACGCAAGTTCTTATTGCAGTCCAGATCTTGTAGGAATTCCTCTGTGGACTACTGAGAAGTATAAGCAGTTCAGTCCAAAACTTTGTGCACATCACGTAAGATGAACACTGCTCAGTTTGAGTAGAAACAGCCACTGTAAGAAAAGGAGTCTCCTAAATCATTAATAATTTCTACATCAGCATATATAGTCCAGGCATATTCCTTGTTCTGGTGCACCTCTGAGAGCATACATTTAGAGTCCAGAGAAAGACTATGAAGAGATGACAAATCATCTTAGACTATAAAACAGAAACATTTGGCAAACTGACTTGGTACTGAGGAACAGCCAAAACAACAAAATGTTGTTCTTTCTTTTCTGCTACAGAGCTTAGCACTCTGCTCCTTCTTCCCCCTTTCCTTTCACTGAGTTAAGACGGTTGGAAGTAGTATTAGGTACTTTCATCACTGCTACATGGTTATACAATTAAAAAAAAAAAAAGAAAAAACTGTTCTTTTTACATCATACTTCCTCTTCAAGGTGGGCTTCAAGGCCTCAGTACTTTTCAGTGTTCATCTCATAAAGCAATTAATTCTTTCATGTATTGGCATTATACAGATATTAATCTTTCCTTACTTAAAGGAAGAAAAGTGCTGACTGGAAAACCAGATTATCATTCTGACAGTCTCTTGCATCCATAAAGACAGAATTGCATCTTTGAATCTGGTAAAAATATTTAATGCCTTTATAAAAGCACTGTGGTGTAAAGTTACGATGTTAGAGGTCTTTGATTTCCTTGCTTTTGTTTCAAAATATTATTCCTTTTTGATGAAGATTTCACAATATGTCTTAAGTCCACATGCTGGATTTCTTGGCCCTGAACCATGCATAAAGCTTTCCAGCTTCCTTAATTTCAGACACGTGAAAACACGAAAAGGGGTGAGCTGCAATCCAGCATAACTAAAATAGGAAGCTATGAGTAGTGACAGGTATGCTGAATATGTTTAATGACAGGTATGTCTGCTGAATATTACAAAGTTTTCTGGTTTGCAAGCTTTTTCCTTAATGTCAGTGAAAGATTGACTCTACAAAGAAAGAAGGCTTGCACCCACAAACCACTCAGGGAAAGTGGGTATGTAAAAACCAGAGAAGCTGCAGCAGAGAAAGCTGAATGCAGAACCAAGCTCGTGTATCCTTGTCCACACTCTGGGCAAACAGAGCACTTGGTATGGATTGCAGCTCCCTAGCAGGTCACTGCAGTCATGCCCAGCTGCCATCACAAGGCTCCCAGAGGCTCCAGCTGCAGAGGTCAAATGCTGCTTGAGTTGATGGGCATGGAGATTGCCTCTGCTGCCTGCAGGACCAAGCAGGCATGCTGCACAAAGGTACAGACACCTAATGACAAGGTCACCTCTCAGGCCCACATCACATCTGACCTGCCACAGGTCTCTAGGGAAACTTGGGGGCAAAGCAAGAACTGCTCAGAATATGAGCCAATTGTAGCTGGAAAACAACTTTGTGGAAGAGGCCCTGGTTCTGAACGTGAGCCAGGAATGTGCCCTCACAGCAAAGAAGGCCATCAGATTCCTGTGCTGCATAGGCTGCATTAGACAAAATGTCATCAGTTGGTCAAGGGAACAGATCCCTCCCCTCTGCTCAGCATGGCTGAGACACATTTGGAACGTGGGATCCAGTTCTGGGTTCCCCAATACAAGAGACAAGGGCTTACTGGAGCAAGTTCTCCAGCAAAGGGCCACAAAGATGATGAAGGAATGAGAGCATCTCTCATACAAGGGGAGGCTGAGAGAGCTGGAGAAGAGATACCTTAGAAGGGTCTTATCAATCTGTAGAAAGACCTGAAGGAGGAAGGACAGATTCTTCTCTTTGATGGCCAGTCACAGGACAAGTGACAGTGGGGCACAGGCTGAAATTCCACTCCAAACACAGTAAGAAACTTCTACAGTGAGGGTGGTCAAACATAGCCATGGATGCCTACACAGACTGTGAAGTGTCTACCTCTGAAGATGCCCAAAATGAAACTGAACAGAGGTCTGAGAAAGCTGGTATAGCTGACACTGATCTGAACAAAGCATTGGACTAGATGATCTCCAGAGGAACTCTTCTGATCTGAACTATTCTCTAATTCTGTAAAAAACAAAGAGAAAAGATAAGTCATATTAGCACTTGTAAAACTAGTAAGAATGCATATAAAGAAATATGGGGGTTTTCTGTCAGAAGCTGAACTGTCAGTCACTGAAGCTTTATCAGAAGACACAAGAGAGTCATTACCTTCATTCTTCCTCCTTCACAGAGGAAGGAAAAACTGTTTTAACTCCATAAAATTTCTCCTGTCAGATAAACAGAAACTTTTATCAACAGCAGCTAACCAACCAGCTGAGAGAATAAGCAGCAAAATAATACTTAAAAAAACCCCAAATTAGTACATTATGCTATTTCTCCCAAGCCTTTAATGCCAGTCTTGAATTTTTAAAGTTATTAACATCCTAATTAGTACACTCTACAGTAGTACATTAAAATAAAAAATATTGTATTAAATAACTATACCCCAGAGAATATGGAAAAGTTTATGAAAACAATTTCTTCATAATTCAAAATGATAGCACAGATTTTTTCATTATGCAGCATATGAAAGTGTGCTGGCTGGACACCTATATTTCATCTACGTGTGGCCAGTGAAAATCATTGCCAAAAACAGGAGTTCTCCTTAAGAGAACAAACAAAGAAAAAAATTAAGCAAGAAAGAATATAATAAGAACATTTGTCTGAGTAACTTATTAACAAATCACATGAAATTAATAAGCTAATAACCTTTTACATTTCAAATTCATCTCATTTGGATTTTATTTTACTATTTCATGCCAATGATGAGACTGTCTCCAATAATTTACATTCAAATATGAATGTGAAGTTGCCCAAGACTGTGTGTCTAAGGAAGAAATCCAAGGAAACAGTCTGGTCTCTTACTGCAAACCAAAGAAAGCAATTCTCAAAATAAAACCTAACATTTTCTAAAGTCACAAAGCAATAAAGTCAGCCCATTTCTTCCTTTGAGGAGCTTTTGTCCATCTCACTGCCTTGAAATTCCTCCAGAGGGGAGTAGTATCTTCCATTTGGACTCAAGGCTGTTGATGGGCAGCTCCATTCAAAGCCCACAAATCCTGGCCTCCCTCTGATGCTGACACTCAGTGAGGAACAGTGCTGCCCCATCAAGTCTCTTGCCTTCTTGCCAGGATGCTTTTTCACAAAAGCTCTGTCCCAACTCAGCTTCTCCTGAGCACATTTTCCCACAGAACAGTATTCAAATGTGCAGAACTAACTAATTGCATTCTCCATGACAAATGGGACATGTGACTTTCACCGATGCCACAACAGCATCAGCTGGAGAAGTTGACTCAATGTTAAGGAGAAGAAAACATAAAAAGATAGCACAAGTCTTAAAGCCTAGTGTTCCTTACTAATAGAGGTAAGTGATTTTGTCAGGTTAGCAGGCATTTATCCACAGCTGGATTTAGCTGCATCCTGTACTGCCAAGGCATGCTAATATTTATTGTCAATAAAAATACTGAGGAGTACTATGAAGCAGGAAAGGTTGTTCTGCCCTCCATGTCACAATGATTACAAATGAAGACAATGCCCAGTTAAAGAGACACTATTCAAAATCTGGTAATAAAGCCATTTCCAGAGATAAAATAGACAAGACACTTGGGAATGCTTAATCTATGCTGGAGTGTCTGACATACCAGCAATATCTGGGGGGGAAGAAACAGTGAGAGAAGAAACAACTCCCATTCATGCTAGAGAGATTAGGATCAGAGTCTTGCAGAGGTACTCTACAAGCCACACAGAAATCAAATATGTTTTAGAAGTTCTACATACAATAGAAACAATGCCAAGAATTTTTTCAGGATAGACTTTATTTCTAGCCAGATCACACTCTCAGCCTGTTGCCCATACTAGAGAGCAGCTTGGCTAAGCCAAGGCCATTCCAGTGAGGTTTCAGAGATCAGAAGATGCATTAAGGGATTTGATTTACAGGAATTATTTTAACATTTTGCTAATCTGAGTGAAACTGCATTAAACCCATTCTAATACCCAAATTAATACAGTTTAGAATAGGAAAAAGGAAAGATTGCTCTATCAGCTTGCAAAGCCAAGCACCTCCTGACCATCAACCCAATACACATTTCATAATAAAACCACACACTGGAAAGGGCATTAAATATTAAATGTAGTAATCTAAGTGTAGTGAAGCACAGTGCCTAGTGGGAGGAAAGTTAGGTGGAGTGCCCAATTTAACCAAACAGCTCTGTGTGGGAAAAGACAGAAATGTAAGGCACATAGGAAGGAATGAAGTTGTCCCAAAGCCACAATCCCATTTCTCCCTTCGTTCAAAGGCTCACAGGATTCACCTTCTACAAAATAACTGCAACCTAAGGAAGCGCACTGAAAAAATGACAGGCAAATGAATATTCCACCACTCAGTTCCCATTAGCAAACCACACATGCCGAAATCCAAAAAGCCTCTTTTGCTGCAGTCTTTAGTAATTCATGGAAGCCAATTACTGAGTGCTTGTAAAACACTCTTCAGATGCTTCTTTGATACCCTAGCTCAGCTAGGTTTGTACAGCAGACAAACCACACACTCCCCAACCACTTGAAACAACTTGAAGGTAAAGAAGCCCAGATGTGCATCAAACCTCTAGCTAACTTCCACAGAGCTTTGCATTTCTGCTGCTGTTTCTGGCTTCCATTTTATTCCAGTACTCCTCCTATTATTTAATGATTTACATAGCACCTATATCCATAGCTGTCAGCCATCCTTCCCATATAGCCTTAAAAGGACTTGTTTAGATTTGCAGGGGGAGGGGAGGAAAGGGGGTTTCTTCTGGCCGCACTATATCAAGGTTGTTGGAAGCCAGCAAATCCTGGCCTCCTGACCCATTTTTAAATAGCATATTATCAAAATAGTCCTCATGCTGTTTCTCACTAAAATCACTTTTATGAGTCTACTCATAGTGAGAGATAGAAATCTGCATTTTGGTGACAAACAGAATGTGAAGCATTCTATAATTTTCACTTTAAAAGGATGCAAGAATTGCTGGCTCCTTACAAACTTGACATACTCAGCACACACACACAAAAATTTAAACAAGTCCTTTTAAGGCTGCATAGCTTCTGTCTTAAAAAAAAAAAAACCCAACCCTCACATATTTGCTGGACTGGTTTGCTAGCGCTTCCCAGGGCTCTTCTCCATCCCTTTATGAGAATCAGACCGTGCCCTGTCCCCAGGCACATGGGGACAAACCCACCATCTCCTTCCTCACCAGCAGGGAAGGGATGGCCGAGTGACATTTCTTCCACTTGGTAGAAACCTCAGAATAAACTATAAAATATAAGAATAACATAAAATTACACTAAAAATGGTAAAAAAATATATAAAAAATTTAAAAAAAGGAAAATGGATCAAGTAACTGAAACTACACATTTTTCTTCTGCCCCAGTGAAACTAAAGCTCAATTTCATTTTCCTAATGCACTTGATTACCAATCTTTGCTGGCTTCAGTCCTGCATTTCCTGCCTTTTTGATATCAATGCACTTTAAAACCCAGACCAATTGGTACATAGGATCTGTCCCCATCATAAATACATTCCATAATATCTTCTAACTTTTCCAGTTTTCATGTCTTCCAGCATGTTTTGTCTCCATGGATACTCAAGGCTCTACTTTTCATTTATTCTGTGTGGAATATGAGCCTTTGAACAGATACATATAACTCTAATAGTCCTTACACACAAAAACCACCACAAATTCTGCAATCCAAATTTTTTTAATATAAAATACTTGTTCTGTGAAAACCAGTATTTCTTGTGGACCCCACGAATCCTGGGCAGAACTATTTCCTTTTTCAGTCAACATTTTTTATGAGAGGATGTGACAACAGAAAGGTGAGCAGCAGCTGACCAAGAGGCTGTTCAAAAAACACCCTGCTTCTATGGAATAAGCTCCTAATTGCCAACCTGAGTTTATTTATGCCTAGTTTATGATTCATAGCTGTGCTTTAATGGAAAGAATTCTTTCTTTTCTGTTTATTCCTTTGATGTATCATTGACAATAATCACACCCTTCTCATCTTCCCTTTCACTATGCTAAGCAACCTTATTCTCCTTCAGTCCTCAAGATGAGAATACCTCTATTTCCTTAATTCTTTTCACACAATTTCTCCAGACATTAATTCATCTTTCTTGAACACAGGGCACTGGAAATGTGCTCATATGCCCAGTGAAACTCTACCAGTGCTCTTTGCAATGCTATAAACACTTTTCTTTCTCTACCAGAAATCTAACACCAAATACAAGGCTTGTGGTTAGAAAAGAAAAAAAAAGAATATCATACTTTTTTAGAAATGCAACAACTATCAAGGAGAACCATCAAATTATTCTGCACAATCTGGCTATGGTAAATTATACTTCATTTTCCTCTCCCATTCATCATTCCTCCTTGTTTTTAATGACTTCCTTGTTCTAAACTCTTCCTAATAACAAATGTCAGAATAATCAATCCATTCGTAGTCAAGTCAGATTTTTGCTTCTTTTTAACAGGAAAAAAAATATATTTGTTATTCTCCAGTCAAATGTGAGCAGCTCTGGAAGTACTGAGCTATCAAAAATGCTTGAGGATCAGATTTTAAGGTTTACGTGTCAGCCTCTACAATATTTTGAGCTGATGTCTAATGACACAGCCAACACAAACCTTGTAGAGAAAGTAACACATTCTACAAGAACAATGAGTATAGCTAGGGAGAGGATCTTGAACCATTATTACTGTCATCTAGGGATGGATATCACATGTTTCCCAGGATCCAGGAAGATCAGACACTAGGGTTTCATTCTTAAGACAGGGATTCTGTTGTTCAGGCCCTCATTTACACAAATAACCTTGGCTGTAATACAGCACCTCCAACATTACCACTCTATAGAGAGTGAAGGCAGAAAATATCTCCTTTTGAGAAAATTCCTGTATTATTTTTAAGGTATACTACTTATTCAATGCATCATGGCATCATTTCAGTCCCTGATTCTGTTCGAACGACACCTTTAATTTGCATCAACTTCTTCTGCAAAGAACTCAGCTTGACCTTTTACAACTTGCACAGAAACCTTTAGCCTTTGTTTGAAGGATCTCTGCTTACCCTTTATTCTGAGGCAGTTAATTGTACATTTATACTTCCAATAGAATGCTTTATGTGTGGTTCTGACAGCTTGGGGATTTTGTTTTCTGGAGGGAAAAAAAAAAATTATCTGTCCCCTGATCTCTTCAGTTTGGTTAATTGCTTCCCATAACTTTATTCCCTGCATTTTGTTCAAATTCCATTTGAAATTGGTTAAGTTGCCAGCATTTGTTCCAGAACTGTTTTCATAGTCAGCTCTTCCATAAGGTCATTCCTACATACCAAAGCCAAGCCTGAAATGGAGTGATCTTTTCATTCAGTAACTATTAGGAGAAGAAATATGTTGACTACTACATCCAGAAATATCCTTCCTATCATTATTAATAGCATCTTCTCCAAGGAATAAAAGTTTCCCATAGATATGGATTTCCCAGTAATATTTCCTTCTCTAGCAACATTGACTTCTACACAAAAGCTGAATTTGGCATCGACAGCAGACCCCCAGTACCACCTCACTGCAGCTCACATCTCAAACCTGCCCAGGTAAGGTAAAGCAGAGCAGGGACCTGTACACCTGTCCATGCCACCAACCAGGAGGCCTTCCAGGCAACCAGCAACTGGGATAACCTTCTANTGTACACCTGTCCATGCCACCAACTGGGATAACCTTCTCACCAGGCCATTCTGGCATTGTGTGAACAGGCTGGGAGGCACAACTAACACTGCTGTGTATTTCATTTTTAAAAATCACCTAAAATCCATTTTTAATGTAATCCAAATGACAGAAAAAATTAAAAATTCATAAACTTTGGTTTTAAAAACTTTTTAAGTTTGTGGATCCCTTCTACCAAAAATGTGAGAGAATTAGCCAGTCTGACCTAAGAAAATATTTTTATCATTATTAGAGATATGTTTACAGATGGACAAGTTTGAACACAATTTATTCTTAATTTGGCATTTTAGAAGCACCTCTCACCTTTGTAGTGCAACAAAGGCAGCTTTAAGTACTTCAGTGCAGATGTATTTATTAACACTTTGTATGAGTCACTGCTTCCAAATGCCTTATGCTGTCCTTAAAATCATACTGGCATCTATTTTCTTTTAACATTTTGCTAAGTGCTACTAAAACTTTACAGCCCTGGGGGAAAATTATGTAGGAGAGAGCTGTCACACTTACACTTTAAACAATGAGGCATACATAGATCTATTTATCCTTTATCCCGTTCAGATTCACAACAGCAAAAAAAACACCTTTACTTAATGTAACATCATCCATAAAATTTTACAAGTGCGGATTACGTTTCCCCCAGAAAATGCAATATATCCCTGTTAAGCATGCACAAAGGGCCACTGCTTAGTACAAGCTAATGATCTCAAATCCTAAAAGCAGCCATATAAGAGAAAAAAAAAAAGCCAATATGAATTTTTTTAGAAAATATATTTAATTTTAAAAATAAATAGGTTCACAATAGATTTTCTTTGAAGTGTATGTACTGGTGACTTTTTAGTCTTACATTTTGTGTTTTCAAAAGTTTGGCAAAACAGAAAGAATAGCACCACTGAAGTGAATTAGTTAGGCAGAGGTTCACATTATTTTTTTAAGTTGGTGATGTCATCTTTGTCAAACACCTCTATCAGTTCCAGGCAGACGTGTGTTTTTCCCATTGACAATGTATCCATAACCACAGATATGGAAATGAAGAAGTTGGAGGTTTCCTCCAAATTAAGCTATCCATACAAAAATGAATTACTGTCACAGGAGTAGTGGTGCAAACAAAAGGCATCTTTTCGTAGGAACAAAGGGTTTGCCCACCCTAAAGAACATCTGCTTCACCTGCTGTGGTTTAACATGGCAGGGACACACCTAGGGGCTTCTCCCACAGCTGCTACTCCAAGTGCCAGGAGGTTTTATACCCCCTGGGCCATGCCACAGATACTGGCAGAAGCCAGGGGGCTGCAGCAGATGCAAGGGATCAGTGCCTGGGCTGTGGGCTGGCTGCCAGACTCAACAGCAGCAGGGTCACCTCATCTATGCCTTTCTCCCTCTCATCAGTACATTGCAACTTCTCCTCCCCCGTTTTCATCCCCCATTATCTTCAGTTTGCTATCTCCCAACTCCACCTCTCCCTTTTCTGTCCCCAAAACCAAGCAGCAGTAACAAACACATTTCAAGAGCAACTCCAGCAGAATGAGAAAGATGAGGTACGTCCTCAGCTTCCCTCTTCTCCACCTGCAGAGGCAGCAGATCTCAGTCTCTGAGAGGATGATTCTTCCTAACTAAGAAAGTGCAGAATAAAGTTGATTAAGGCAACTATTTAAAAGATAGGAAATAAAAAAGAAAAAAGTAAAGCCATGACATGAGCTGAAAAGGTTGCCAAGGGCAGTATTCATCTAAATGAAGAACACTGCAAAGCTGATGTCAGCTGCTAAGCTTGGGCTCCATTTATAGTTGGGCTGAGGAAGAGATCATGACAGAGGACATTTTCCCTTTGACTTCAAGCCATGAAATGAGCTCCTGTCACTCTGCTCTCACATTTTTTTCCCCACTGTGTGTGAAGTTCATCCCTGAAGAAGGCAACAAACGTAGAGGAAGTTTCTAGGCAGAAACACAGACTAAGGGTATCCCTCAAAACAGAGCCAGCAGCCCTTCCACAGGCAAAAAAAAAGAAGGAAGGAAAACCTGGATAACTAACAGGCTAGCAAAAGTGCTGTTTCAACTAAAAGCTCTCATATTCATGTTGCCCCAAGAATAAATTTAGGTCAATATGAAAGTTGGTCACAGGGTTCTGGGAGAGCCCTTCAGCTGAAGGAGTGAACTGAAAAAAACCATCCAGCTTCTGAGACACAGACCCTGCTGCATTTATCTAAGAGATTACTCATAGCTGTGAGCAACAGCAAGGGGCAGGGATCCACAGCTCTGGAGGTCCCCCATGTCTTACATTCTGACATATTGGCCAAGGCAAATTCTGCTAACCTTTCAAGTATTTTCCTTCCCAAGAAATCACTTTCCGATTTCAAGCATTTATGAAGAGTTAAAGGCTCAAAGATGAGTTTTCTTATTAAAAGTAACAATAAAGCAGAACTAATATGCTTCTTTGAAACCTTCAGGAAAAGGATCATTCCCTTAATTTGCCAGAAGTGTAAGTAATAATTGCACTAGCATGTTTCCAGAGTGCTTTTTATCTCTTTGCTATTGCCATTCTCTGAAGAAGCAGCAGATTCTCAGGAGAACAATAATTAATAGAGTCAGTCCAGAGATAATTTCCTCCTGTCTCTCTACAGTGCTAAACTGCATGAGTCTCCAGGAAACAGAGTAAAGTGGCCAGTATAAAAACAATCTAAACCTACTACAAATGGGAGATGTACCAAAGCAATGGGGGGCATGCATGTGTTTGAAAGAGCCCCAAAAAGGCTATTGCCTTGTGTTTTTCCACCCCCTGTTTTCCTTGATGCTCAAACCTACAGAGATTTACTAAGACTAGAAGTACGTGTTTCAGAGGTCATTTGGGAAGTAATTTAAATACATTTAAGGTTACAGACAAACAGGGAGACTACCAAACAGTCCTGACACAAATATAAGAAATCCGTGACTAAGATTGTTGCACACTGTCCCCCCAGAATAAGGCTACAAGGCAGACAGTTTTGATCCCAAAGCAGAGAAAACACACATGAACATCAAAAGAAGGTACAAGAAAGCAGGCTGTCAAAACTAATAAAGGGCCTCAGAAACTTCTGGATGAATTATTTTTATGCCTCAGATCCAGCCTATGTGCAGTAGAAGAGGCACCCTCCTGCAAGCACAGCTACAAGTAAAAGTGCAGCAATGTAATTACTGCAAGGTCACCTCTGCTTTACTAATGCATGTATCTGGGCCCTTATCTGTTTCTCCAAGTTGACATATTGTTCATTTCCATAACTAATGCAATTACTCCTGCTGCTGTCAAAACTGCAACTTTTTTCTTCTTTCTTTTTATTTGATGAAAGTTAACACTGGAAAAAGAAGATTTTTAAGGAAAAGGAATTCTGAGAAGTAATTGTGCAAAACTCACAGGTGAGATTTCAATAGGATCAACACTGAAAATACCACAACAGTCCATACTCACAACTGGGCATTTGAACAGCTAATCTAAGCCTGCATCAGAACACAGCACGCTGCTCTCTGTTTTACAAGATACAAGAAATGACTGTACTCATAAAGGAAACGTTTTTAAATGGATAGTTGAACTTAGTTCTGGCAAGGTAACTTAAGCATCTTCTAGTAAGTGTGAACAAGCTTTGTTACAACCTCAGGAGACCAAGCAGCAAGCTTTGCTTCCAAGGAGTAAGCATGTGGTGGCCATTGATACCAATGGCTTTTGTTAAAAACCAACTTTGATATGCTGATTGGGTAATCTTGTGGATAATCTGAAGTGAATATTTCCAGCAGGGAATACAAGGACAGTACAAAAAAACATATGCAACTAATACATTGTAATACACATACGAAAGAGAAAGATACAAAGCAGACAAGCTTGTGATTACAAGGATCTTTTTCTCCCCAAAGAAACATCTTTTGAGCACTGCTCCTTGCTAACACGATGGTTTGGCCTTCACTTACATGGGTACGTCAGCAGGGCTGTTTATATGAATGTGTAATTCAGCCTCAAGTGCTGCTCTTCAGTCATGCTGATGCTTCAGTGAGCAAACAAAAGCTGCAGCTGAAGTCTGGGGGAGCGATCAACCCCCAAAACTAATGAAAACCAAGACATTGGTAAGTAGTTGACAAGACTCAGGATTCACTGAACACCAGAGGACAAGGGTATTTTTTCAGTGCTTTTTTGGTCAACACAGTTTCTAGACAAGGAGTTCTTTTGAAGTGTTACTCTGACAGAGCGCGCATCAAACATCAGCGTAGGCTGCCCAAGGGGCAGTGATCTCACAGCAACTCAGCTGCCAGCAGGAATGGAGCTCAGGAAGACATCCAGCTACACCATCCACAGGACTGACTGCACCTACAATGCCCACCCAAACACCACCTTACTTCTCTTGTTTGAAACAAATGTGAACATTCCTGCAGCTCTGAGCAGGTCAGGATAGTTCTGATCTTCAGTCTTCACTGTATTTGCTTACTTATAACCATCACTGAGGCTGAAAGCACCACTCGTAAGGCTGCAAGTGGCTCAACATGGACAAAAAGGACTCCCAAATGCAAAGAATTTGCATCATAATTATAACGGGTGACAGGGAATAGAGAGCCATTCATTTACCCACGTCTGCTTCAAGCAAGGAGCCTTAAGGAGACTCAAAGATAGCTCGTGTAAGAGCAACCTCATTTGCCCGATGAATGAAATCAAAATGTCTGTTTCTTTGTCTGCTCATTTGGAGCCAGATTGAGAAATTGCACTTAAGAGTTAAATCTGTGTCTAAATACCTAAATACGCACTGTTATGAGTCAGAGTATTTATTGTTGCCTTGCTCCAATCACCCCGTTAAAGCTGCATTCAACCTTGCTTTAAAAGAGATCCACAAAGATAGCTAGAGGCCAGTTTAGGCAAAATAGCAAGACATTAAATCCTCACGTAACTCAGCCCAAAATAAATGTGACCTCCCCTTTTCCCCCTTGATTTTGCATTAATAGATAAATAGAAATTCTACTGAGTTAACCAAAAACTGAGTAGCATTACCATTAGTGGGAAAAAAAATCTTCATGGGAGAAAACAGCGAGATGAACCACCAAGAACATAACAAGGTTATTTGTGAAAACCAAGGACATACGTACACACTCGATTACACATTATTACTTCTAAATGCACCGAAATGCATTAGGCATTTTACAGAACAAGCTATGTACAGACTCTGCTCTTGTCAGTCATAAATCTGGCATTGTAAACGCTGAAACCATCCTCACCCCTTGTCAAGCAGCCATGCGAGTGCTGGGATTTTAAGAAGCAATGACTGAAATCTGCTTTCAGTTTTGAAGTTTGTTTTACACCAGACCTCGGGAGCAGAGCTGCACCGTTTCAGAAAACTTCAGTAATATATTCTGTAAAGAAAACATTTGTCCATGTAAAATGAAACCTTGACTTAGCCTGGCCTGGCACCCTTAGGAGAGGAACAATGTTAGACAAGAGATCAAACCTACAAGTGTCTCAAACAAACAACACTAACACACACGATGCAATGACAATCTATCCAAGACAAGGGGAAGGACTAAAAGTCATTTAAACATCAATCTTGCACACCTTTGCAGCTGAAGGTCTTCATTTGAATTTGAAGGGTTCAAACCAAAGCCCCACCCTGCAAAATGACACCAGCAAAAGTAAAGGAACTATAATTATCAAGTGGAAACAGCATGAAGATCTGAGCTCTAACAACCCTATGGTGGCAGAATGTGTGTGACCAAATTACATACATAACTTGGGAGAGGTGAAAAACCTTGCTGTTTCCTGTGACTTTTGGTGAAAGGGACACTCTAATCTGCAAAGCCTCACACATTTAAGTAAATAGTTATTAATAGCCAATGTATGGTGTTTATTTTAACACCAAAAGGTGTAGAGAGTTGATTAAATGTGTAAATATTCCACCAGAAATCATACAGAATGAGTTAGGCTGATAAATGTGCTCTGCACAGTGTTTTTATTAAAAATTGTTGCGCATAATCTATAACCATCTTCATGATGGTTCATTTTCTCACTTTCCTGCAAGAGAAAGAATTTAAAAGAACTTTAAAATAAGCAATAGATAAAAAACCATCATCAGAAACATGGTAGTAAAGGGAAGGAATTTAATGATACTTCTTCAGCTGGAATTTCAGGCATGAATTCTACATAAAGGGCAAGTGATTTAAGCAACTAGTACAAAATATAGTAAGATAAAAGTAAACTCTCCTTAATATTACGTGCTAGCTAAAGGAACAGGCACTCTATTTGCAGACATAGATAATAATTGTAAGGGCTTCCTGGCAATAATACTTCTTGTCAAACATTTTGAGGTTACGCTCAAGAGAGAGGAAAAAAAAGCCCAGAACAGCAGCTTGCTACTTATCAGATTTTCTCCCTGTGTGCATTTTAGTTACTCTTTATTTAATTTTATTTAGTTATTATATATTAATATCTATTTATTTATTTAGTTACTCTTTATTTACTCTTTTAGGGCAGAAACACTGTCCCCTTCACCTTTTTCAGTCTTGCTGAGAGAAAAGGAGTTGCAACAGCATAAAATCGTTTTGCTACACAGCAACAATTACTGGGTATTATCTGGCAACACCACACGACAAAGAAAAAAAGTCACAGCTGGATGCCTCAGCTGGGATGAACAGGACTGACTCCTAGTAAAGGCATCTTTTCAAATGCAGTTGTACACACCTCCAAGTTGCTGAAAGACAATAAATTTGACAATCAGCCAAGCAATTTTTTCCCAGCACTTCACAGAAGATGACTAAAGGCCCCTATGACATATTTAAGGGCACAAAAATAGTTCTTGCTTACCCGGGTTTGACAAAGCCTGCACCAACACAAATACATAATGAGATGACTGTAAATGGATGATGGAAATGCAGAAAGGAAAAATTATACAAATTGGTGTGACATAGAGTATTGAAAAAATTAAGTCATACCACTGTAGCAAGGGCCACAGTCTTGAGTTAAGCTCTGAATTAAGTTCAGCTTAATTCAGAGACTAGTAGGCACTATGGCAATTTTAACTTATGACCAGAAATGCTGTTCTAGTACTGAAGGATTTAAATACTCTACAGCCACTATGTATACTCTCTGGAAGTAAAACACTTAATTCAGCATCACTGACAACAAACTATCCAAAATCGTGCAGACTGACTCAGCAACTGGAGACTCCCAAATTTCTCATACAAATGAATGCTTTCAAGACTACAATGCTATCAGAAAATAAAGATTTGTAAGGACCACTTCCAAAGTCATGAATCACCTATAGTGGGACAATTATTGTTCATCAGAGAGCTCACAGCAGGGAGGATGTCTCCCAAAAAAAATACAGTTAGCCAGAAGGGAAATCATCAGCTGCTCAGCGTCCAAAAAGGACAAGAGCATCTCTTCCATAAATAAATGTAAGCAACTCTCCTTGTTACAATAAAGTAACAAAAACATCTGACAGAGTAATGTACAATGTACAGAGGATTGCACAGTTTGATCTTTTTACCCTTTTTCTCCTCTGTATTTTTGACAGAGGTTAATTCTGCCCTCTTGCAACGTTTTTATCATCTTAAATTCCTAAAATATAGAATTCAACATTGCTTCACATGGGCTGTGCATTCATGCATGGAAAATCTTGACAAAAATGCAGAGACTTTCTGGAAGAAGACAGGTAAGGGGCAATAAAGCTCAAAAATTTGCATTTAATTAGCCCATTTACCTGTGGCCTTAGACTGAATTTCAGATTACCATCAATCTAAATCAGACCTTGTGAATACATTTTCGGGTAAGACATGCAAAAACAAAAAACCAAAACAAACCCACAAATGTTTATAGAGAAATTCATATTACCAGTCCTCCATAGCTCTGAAAACAAAGCTCATCACTAGCAACTTCATTTCTTCCAGCCACATTTCTTCAACTGCAGGCTCACTCAGCCACAAGAAAACAAAACAGCCCAGAATGATTCACCAGCAAGATCCTTGCCCAAAGATAAAACTGTGTGCCCTGAATCACAACTGAGCAGGAGTTCACTTTCCAGTGAAGAAGGACAGTGAACTGCCCCGGAACGCCCAGTGGCTTTAAATGCAAAAGTACAAGGTCATGCTGAGAGTCAGATTGACTCATGCACTTGTGTGACACTGTAGTTTTTACTCCTGGAAAGCCTAAGCTTGTGTCCATCATGTACAACTGGAAGCGAGGGGTGCAATTCCCAGCTGCTCATGTTGGTGTCACAGCTGGCAGCCTCCTCCCGTGCTCCTCCTCAGGTAATGCAGCTTCAGAGGTTACAAGGACACAGCTCAGCAGCTCCCCTGCTCCTGGGCTAGGCAGAGGGGTTAAATGTGCTGCCTGTCACCCAGACAATGCTGAGAGCTACGAACGTGCATCTCTCCAGAGAAAACCCACCACTGAGATAGGAACCTGAGCTCAGGACCTGACCATGTTGCATCCCTCACTGCAGGGGCAGCCCCTGAGGTTCACCAGTGCTTCTCATGGGTTGAAACGAGAACCCCTGGTCACTGCTGCTACCTCCACTCATGCAAGATACTGCAGACACCACAAGAAGTACGAGATTCAGCAGCTACGACTCTGAACGACAGGCACCCTCCAGTTAAAAGTCAAGCCATGTACTTCCTCTGCTGCCACTTGTTTCTAGTGTTTGTCCAGATGTGCTCAGAGGCCAGAACAGGCTGTGAACTCGACAACAAAAGCACTCACAAAGGAGACCACAGAAACAGGCATCTGGGAGAGGGAAGCAACCACCTAATCAGGGGGTTCCTCAATTACTCATAAAGATCTCTGCTTGCAAGCATTCTGACATTCTACCACAAGTTCCTCAGTGCCATACTCTGCAGTAAAATAAATCACGCACTTTGATTTAAGGTAACTTTCATTGAATTTGGGAATATTTCCAACACTCAACATGTGCAGCTACAAAAGCTGACATTTAAAGGGATACATAATAACAGAATGCAAATATTAATGACAGCCTGCAGTGATAAAGGACAAGAACAATTTACCATGGAAGAAAAAAAATAAACATTTAAGGCCACAGTACCAATTAAAAGATGTTTTATCCAGAGGGTCGCTGGAATTTGAGACCATTTGCCAAGGGAAATGGAGGGTGTGGCCCCTGCACAAAGCTGGACTCCATATCTGTTTCAAGAGCTGGGACATATTACAGCAAGAACAGGACCAAGCTGCAAGTATCTATGGCTTTCTTCCAGCACAATTTGTTTATGGGTTTGCTTTGGTTTTCATACAGATAGCTCTACATACTGTGCTCGTTCACAACCCCCACCTGGAAAGCAGAAATACATTTCCAAGTTTTTAAGCAAGCTCAATCAAACAATGATCTTCAGATTCCTTTCCACAGCTTGTGTTTAAACAGAGTGCTTTGCAAGCCTTGGGATATTTATTAATAGGACCAGACTGGAAAAAATACAGTAATCACATAAATGAGAATTTCAGCCAGGAAGGATACTGAATCCATTTGCCAAGTCATGTATAGATGAGCGTAACAGGACCTTTTACAAATTAACAGGAAAAAGGGGAAAATAGTCATCATTAAACACCACTTCATTTAGGTCCCTGCATCAAATTTGACACCTCAAACAATACAACTGACTTTGTAAATATTTAGAACTTTACAAATATTATTATACCTTTATCAACATCAAAAGAAAACAACAGCAAGTTTCAGGAGATAAAAGACACTCAGGCCAAAGTTTAGGTGCTATAGGTATACTTAGTTATGCAAGATGCTTGATTTCAAAGAAATTGATCATCTACCGTAAATGAAAACAGTGAAGACTGCCTCTAATCTACTATAATTACATAGAATTGTAGTAGTTATAAAATCATAGGCTCATCTCTCTTCATGGCAGCACAGCAAAAGTGACCAATAATCAGATTCATATAAACTAATGCACAAAAGTATGAGGTATTATTTTGAAGTAAACAATTCAATTGTATGATGAAATATCAACAGCCTCCAGTAGAATTTCCATAGCTTCAATCACGTGCTTCAAGAATGTAAAGCATCCTAGTATGAAATAACACCAGACTATCCTGCAGCTAGTTAAGATCAGCACTTACTCTTGTTGCATACCTGAGGGCACCACAGCCTGAAAAACCCAAACTTCACGTAGGTTGCCCTTAGCAACTGAACATTAAATACAGTCTATTTAAGTACTGCTGTAATATTCAATTTTCCATCAGCAGTACATAACATTTATTGATTTAGTAGAGGACACATTCAGAAAATCCTTTTAAATGTGAACTATCAATAACACTTGGATAGTAACCATCAGAAAGAAAAAACATTACTTACTTTTCTTTTTGAGTCAGCCATGTCTGATAAGATCCAGGTATCTCCCAAGGGAGCACTAAGATTTGACACCCCTTTAGAGAAACTTAATGTGAACCATGTGGACTTGTCAGCCAAGGCAGGCTACAGAAAGGCTGTCAGATTCTTTTTGTAAGCAATACAATGCATGCAGACCTCCTTTATTCCCTAGACAAGAAAAAGCCATTTCACACCATGGAGTGAAATGTCTTCCTATATTCTCAAATGTCATAGAAAGGCAGCAATAGTGTGGAATTTGAACTCTGAGTACATCTCTTCCAAGTAACTAAGAGTTCAGCTGTATTTCTGTTGCAGGTATAGGTATTCCATTAGAACAAGAGCAGCAAACACACCCTGCAAAGAAATACTACTTGGTGAGCAACAGAGGTTCTTAGCAAACAAATGACCAAGTTCAAAAATCCCTGCTTACACGATGACATGCAAACCAAAGTATTCCTCGGGTGTCATTTTCATTCGAGATTTAAATTCGAAATATATATATGAAATTTTAAAGAGCTGTAGCCAGCAAAATTACTTTACTATATATAAATCTACAGAAACAAATCTCGAGTAAGTAAATCTCCTTCCTCACAGTTCTACACAGACATTTGAGCACAAAAGGTAACCAATTTGCAACTGAAGATAAATAAAAGTAGAACCAACCATCTAAACACATCTGTGATCTCAATCATCTTCCATTTACTTCACTCTTCAGGCTGAAAGAAGCGTGAAGACACATCTGCAAATTTCAAAAAGCTTCTGGAAAACAGAACTGAAATACAAACCATCAGCTGGTATGAGGAATATTGACTAGGTGGAGTTCAACATTTTTACTTCAGGGTAGTTCTGTATTCACACCACCATCACACCTGAACAACCTCTAAATGTTTCTACACATAGGCTCTTTTAGGAAGAGAAGTATTTCCACAGGGGAAGAAAAAAAATTTTAAAAGGACCAAGGAAGAGCCTTGCTCAAAAATCACCAAAAAAGGACATAACAGAGACTGAAATCCTCATCTTGCACTTCATCTACATGGCTAACCTTCATTCCAGGCACAGGTTGCTGATTTTAGCCATGCATGACCTTGCTCCTCAGGCAGACCTGAGCCCAAAACCTCATCCTGAAGCTTTGCAGAGGAGCAGTGCAGGTTGATTCAGTTTTCTCCTGGAGAAGCAGAATCAGCATAAACCTTCCTGGGGAAGCACAGCACCACATCTGAGCCTAATGATTGTGTGCCCCTCTGAAGAGAAACCCTGAAGACCCACTCACGTGGGACTTTTATTAAACAGCATCTTTGTAAGTACTATTACAAGAACTGTAGTTGCTCTGCAGGGACAGATTATGCTAGAGACAGAGAAACTGAATAAAGGGAAGCTTCACCTCCTGCTGTCTATGCACAGGGTGGCCACTTTCTCCATACTTTAGGCCACTTGTATTCCAGCAGAGTATCTGGGAGCAGACTAATAAAACCACATCAGTGTGGCTCTGCACCTAACCCAGCAAGTCCTGCCCAACTCATCCTGCATCTGCCCCCCATCTTTTTCCTGCAACATGAGAGGAAGAACATTGATGTCCATGAAGAGCTCCCAGAATACATGAGGTGGTCAAGAGCTGTAAAAAAGTAGAGTCTGATCAGAATGGAAATCTACTCCCTGTAACTTTTAAAAATCCTGTGACACACATTAGTGCCTTGCCTCCTGTCTTCCCTGGATTCCAGCCCTTCGGTGTTAACTCATGGCCACTTTGCACAGCAGATAAAAAACAGCTGGACTCACTTCAGATTCCATCAATCTCAATCAAAGCTTGGCCTTGGTGCTCATATTGAGCGACAAAGAGTGCTCACTTCCTATATTTATATATGTTCTCTGGAGAGTAGCAATAAAAGTACTTTCAAATGTTGCAGAAGTGTAAGCCTGAGTCACCACTGTCACTGGGGATTTCACCCAAATGAAGAATGAAGCACTGGGCTCAACAGTCATCAGAAATCATATTCCTCCTTCCAAAAAAACCAACATACACAAGGTGAGATAAGTCCTTGACAAATAAAATCCAAGAATCAGATGCCAGAAACCTGACATTTAAATATTCCCATACTGCTAATTGCCTCTTCTGTAGCTTGCTTATTTGGTGAATCTGAGAGTTTCCTAATTTGAAAACAACACCTACAGAGCAATTAAACACCCTGAACAAGTTAACTCTGCTTCTGAGTATTCAGGATAGGAGAAAATAAGCAGCTACCTTTTGTGAAGTAGAGATGTTTAAGATATTTTTTGGTGGGCAGGAACTTGCTCTTCAGCCCACAGCCTGTCCTTAACCTCACCAAACCTAAGTACAAAAATACATTATGATTGATCTGGATACACACAGGCCCAGCCTGTGCTGTTTCTTGCTGGCAAGCCCATCAGGAAGAGAGAGAAACCAGTCAAATGGTCTAGGTGAAGGCAGCACACTTATTAGACCAGTAAGATAAATTACTTGTAGGATTTCCTACAATTATGGTAACAAATGTGGTCTGCTTGCAGCATGTAAGTTTGTTGTTAAAATCCATGAGTGGCTGAAGGCTCAAGCCATGAGGCAACATGTCCTGAAATCAGAAACGCAAGCAACTATCTTTAAAAGTGGATTCTTGCAAAACACAAGCAAGCCCACAGGAAGATGTCAGTGCTTGGGTCCTCCTCACAAGGAGATTTTTACAGTTTTACAGCATCACCACCAATCTCTCTACTCTACCTTGAATTATTCTAATATCTAATTCTTACAAGGTATAGTTAGTACAACGGGAATATTGGGAAGAAAATGTCTATTATCCTCTTTTTACTCCCTCTGTGCTCCAGAATGCAGGAGGTTCACTAGTGCCATAGTTTCCCATGCAAACTGTTTCTTTTGTTTTCTCCACCCTTCCATGCAGACTCACAGATTTAAGACACCAAAGAGTGAGCAGCATGTCTGCCTATCACCCCAGCAAGGGGTCAGCTGGGCACAGGCTGAGCAAACACCACAATACAATGCCCCAGACACTGCTGGAGGCTGGGAGAAAACCCTTCTTTTCTCAAAATACTCTCCAATGTCTGAATATGAGGTGATCTTATCATTAGCAATAGATTCAGAAGCTTAAACCAACTCAAAGTTGCGTTGTCCAGGGACTCACACATCCCTTCCACTCTGGATGCCAGAACACTCAATTTTTGGCCCCAAGAAAGTCTCACATCTTCGCCTCATATGAATTCCCCAAGGTACCCCTCAGTCATGGCAGCCACTTCCAAATCCCAGCTCCTCCCCATTTTCTCATATTCCCTGGTGAAAGACAACCAGAGTTTCCTCATAAGGGTAAAATGTCCTTTCCCTTGAGGGAAATCCTTTCTGGTAAATGTTTCAAGACAAAACAAGATTAAAGATATTACACTAAGATTAAAATGGCTATATCCAAACCAGATCATTCTCCAAGCTTCCTGCTTTGAACCACTGAGGGACTGGTTGATTGGGCAACAGCTGAGGCTGTTTTTAGTCTTTTTGTTACATAAAAATAAAAAAAATCTACATCTCAAGTAACCAATGGATCTCTCTGGTGTTTTAGCCAAAATACATGAAGCAGCTTTTTAGTTCCCCCATAAAACTACTAAGATGGGGAAGGAAAAAAAAAGAATTTAGCAACAAACTGAAAGAAATACCAAGTCAGGAAGGTGACTATGTCTTTTAACAAAACTTTATGAACTGTCTCTGGAACATATGGAGATTTTTAGTATCAGTTACAAACACCATGATACCAAAAAGAGCTTTTTATACAGAGTAATTCAGCCAGATAATTAGTGGGCAGGTAAAACTAACCCATATCTAAAAATTAAACGGTTTTGTCCAGGCAACATACATTGAGAATGAGCTATTTTTACCTTTTTGCAAGTTTTAATAAAAATAAATATATGAGAAAGGGAGAAGAGATATCTGGACTAGTGAAAAGATACCAGGAGGGGAAAAAATGTTTCTGTGATTTAATGCAAGTATACCTGTCTCTCAACCTGCATTTTGGTTTGTTTTTATTTGTTTGGTTTTGGTTTTTTAACACTTACCCCTTTAGTAATATATTTTTATTCATTTTTAACTGGCTGGTTTCTTTTAATTTACTTTTCACTGAAAACAATGTTTCAGCCTATTAAAATTACCTCTTTGCCTAGTGGAGTTTCTTGGTAAGTCAACATCAATGCTGAGTTCAAAATGGAACAGTGACATAATTCAGTTATCCCACTCTCACTTAACACACACACAGGATCCAATGTGCTATAGGTGATGCAATCAAACCCACTGACATAACAGTCTTAAGCTATTAAATCTGTGTTTGCATAAGCTATGCTTGCAAACACACTAGGAAGCCTCAGAATTGCAGTGCCATCCCTGTTGATTTATGTCTGCATTATTGTGTTGCACTGGCTGCAGCACAGCACAGAGCTCAGCGGCTGGTGCAGAGGATCAAATGTCCAAACAACACAGATTTTCCAAGTTTAGCTGACTCTAGCTCGGTCCTGAGGCTCAAATACCCTCCAAGCTCTGGAAAGCACCAGAAGCACATTCCCCATTTCAGCACCACCTGAACAAATGCTGTTTCCCATGCTCTGATACCCCAAGACATGAAGCAAAGCACACAACTGGGGAAGACTGGGAGACTTCCTTCAGAAACACACTGCTGATTGGAATGAAGATGCTAGTGCAGATGCTTCCTTTCCCGAAAACCATGAAAATTTAATTATCAGTCCTGAAAATCAGAAGAGAAGCTCACCACAGAAATCACTATAATTTCTTCTGCCAATAAATTAATCGCTATTAAATGCTATAACACTGCATAATTTTTATTTCACAGTTATCAAAACAATCCAAGAACTTGATTTGTATTTACACCACGCAATTACTTAATGAGAATGGTACTTCACTATATTTAAGTGGTAATTACTTAAGTCTCAATACAAGAAAGCTCTACAGTCTTAGCTCATCATCAAGTCAACATGCTTTTCTTCTCATCTGGGTTTCTCAGAGACTCCATGTTAAGCCCATGTGATAATGCACAGCATCCAGGCCCCTATTCCCCAGGCAAACCAGTAATATCAACCACAAATGTCACTTATCTCCAAGATATATCTATGTGTTGATACTCCATCATTGAAATATATCCTAAAATAGTAAAAAATACTTTGAAGTTTCATTCTTAGGTGTGCAATTTCCCTTTTGCTGCAACATACAGCAATCAAAGGTTTTGCCAAAGAGGTAATGGTCACCCGATATGGCTGGCCATCCTTTTTCCCTTCCATGTCTGCTTTCCTGAATTCAATGCACTACCTGCTGCTGGCTCTGGGCATAAAACAGGACTGATGACCAGCTGACAGAAACAATAATGTGTTTGCAACTAGTAGTTAATGGTAGACTGACAAGCACAATCACAGGAAGTAATAAAAGTTTCATGGCACTAGCAGGTGACGTGACTGGCAGTGGTCTCCGTGCATTGAAATACGGCATCATTACCCTGCTGAAAGAAGCACTTCCAAATTGTTTGATGTATGATAGCTAGATTCCTGGTGAAATCACTATCACTACTCATACACAGTACCAAAGGTATTTGTTTCTATTAACTAATTTAGCTGACTTGCCATTGCCGCTGAAAACTCTCACATTATTACAGCAGTTAAATGCACTAACACCTACAGTTGAGTGGGTACAAAAATATGTATAGAGACAGACACTAAACCCTGCTGCCGAAAAAAACCCCAAGTATTCTCTCCCAAATTGTTTACACAAGGTTTAAAAAGAAAAAAAAGGGTGTAAAAAAAGAAGTTTAATTTCATGTCCAATAATGAAGGAATGAAAGTGAAGCAAGTGAAAAACAGGACATCGCAGTGTATCCCGTATAGATACACTTAGAAATCCATAAACCCATCCCTCCAATCCGGCACTCGTGCTCCCAGGACCAGCGAAGCAATCCTGCCCCGACTGACAATTCCCACACAACTTTAACAACAGCAATAAAATTATTCATCACTGACATGGGTGCAAACGAGAGCGGCACCAACCCTCGCTCGTGCTGGAGTTTATTTATGACTTCAGGAGAGGAGAGAGGAGGCAGCTGGTTGTTTTTACGCCGCCTTTTTTTTTT
>VYXF01011770.1:465609-588625 GCA_013397295.1 Polioptila caerulea | reverse complement strand
CCCGGCGCCGCCGGAGGGGCGGCGGTTTCGGTTCTCCCGCCCAGCGCCGGTGCCTCCCCGCGGCGCTCAGCCCGGCGCACCTGCGAGCCCTGGCCGGAGGGGCGGCTCCGTTCGCGGCTCTGCCCGCCCCAGGGGCTCGGGGCCCGCCGGGCGAGGCGCTGACCCGAGCCCCGGCTGCGGCGGCTCCGGCCGTCCCGTCACGCAGCCCCGGGGCAAACATCGCGCCGACCCCTGGCAGCACCTGGGGGCGAGGAACCTGGTCCTGCAGGCGAGGACCTAAAGGTGAAGGAGAGAGGGACAAAAAACCCGTAACTTCCCTGTTTATGGTTTTATAATGCGTTCTTTGGGTGGACTGGCTCATGGTTCTTTAACATGCAGACTGAAAAGCAAAGTGCTATGTCACCTATTCGTGGCCTATTAGCTATTTTATGAACGTGTCTTTACACAAACTGTAGAAGATCAAACAAATTCTGAAGGAAAATTGCATTCTGCTGTGTTATATAATTAGCAATGACTTCTGTGTGACTTGCCTGGGGAGATTATTCCATCGATGGAAGTGTTTAAAAATATATAAACCTCCCTCAGCTAAGCAGAGCCTAGGCCAGGCTACATGGTTTCTTGAGCCCTCTTTCACCTTTATAATAATTTTAAGTGCTCTTTACAAATCTTATTAAGGGCAGCAAACCCCTCAGTTACTCTCGGTTATTCTCTGCTGAAGTGGCATTATTCTAGTGCTGTATGACACATATGAAATTTCTAAGTTTTACTGTTTCCGACCTACAATTTAGGCAAATGCTACTAGCCCATTGCAGTATCTCAAAACAGAGAAGTGGCACAATACTTTCAGGAGAAAGGAAAAGGTATTTTGAGAAAAAAAAAGAGAAATGTGTACAATAACACAAAATACATCCTGGAAAGATTAATCAGTTGAGCCAAAGTTTTTATGGGCTCTGATGCTGATGTACTGTACTCAACAAGCTTCCAGTTATTCCATGGATCTTAATCCCTGTTGCAGAGGAAATACTCTTTAAGTGTTCCCATGGACAGTCAACTTGGCGTGAACAAAGAGCACAGTATCTGCATCTACCAATAAAGTCCATTTTTGTCTCTCGGATGAACAATCTGTGCTACTCCCCTTCCTGGAAAACAAGGCAGGGTGGATACTTGAGCAGTTGCAGAGCATGTATTGGAAAGTAGCACCCATCAGAAAGAAACCTTATATAACAAACTTCAAATCATCAGAATCTCCAGGCAGGTAGGCGGGGGAAAAAAAGGTAAAAAAGAAATAAAACCCTGAGTGCCTGATTTTCCCTTCAAAATTTCTGCTTTTTATTTTAAGGGGATGTTTTCAACTGGAAAACTCTACATATATCATATGCTCTGATTACCCAATGTTTGTCCACTCTGCAGGTTTGACCACAGAAAATAGGTGAGCAAGATGGGAAGAGGTTTGCAGGATTTCTACACTCAAGCTCTATACCATCACCAGCTTCTTCTAACCACAGTCAAAAGGGAAAAAGGGAATGCTAAACATCACAAAAGGATTAAAACAGGGGTGTTGTTTGTAATACCCCAAGGTGGAAAGAATGGTATGNTACAGTCAATGCAAAAGGGAATGCTAAACATCACAAAAGGATTAAAACAGGGGTGTTGTTTGTAATACCCCAAGGTGGAAAGAATGGTATGGAGGAGAGCAGAACCCCCAGTTGTAGAGAAGGTAGAGAAGAAGCAAACCAGCAAAGGGAGAGATACGAAACTTTGAGAACACAGTAACTCAGGGAAAGGGAAAAAGCCAAAAAGCCAGGAAGGTAAAGAATGCCCTGGAGGGAGAAGCCAGAGAGGGGAAGGACTAAAGGTGAAATTTTGCAGGTCAAACTTGTTTGGCCTAGAAACTAATTGCCACTGAGAAGGAGAGTCTGCCTCCCATTAAACTTCTTCATTCCCCTCTTCCAGCCACACGCTGCCTCTGCCTCCTTCTGCCTCCGTGCTTCTCACAAACCAGTACAGCAAATGAAGCACACACCTTTCTTTCCATTTAGCAGACTGAATCAGCCCTCTGAGGGAGGAGATGAGTGCCAGAGCTAGCACAAAAGAAATCTGGAGACTGTCTAGTTGGGAGTAGGATACTGGGGGCAGACGAAGAGCATGCATTGAAATGCTTTGCAATAATAACAGGTTGTTGTATTGGTGCAGCTAAGATTAAAAATAAAGAATACGTGATAAGGAAACTGCAGTTGAACTTTTTATGATGACAAGGAAAGAGCTATGAGCAAAAACTTACAGTTTGGGGGTTATCAACCCAGAAAAACACGTTAATTAGATCCGGTACACATAATATAAAAACGGGGAGAAAATATTCTTGTGTCTTCATGTACAAAATCTTAAATCATTTGTTAAGTTGCAGCTATCAGAAATTTCAGAGTTCAAGATTTTTGTGTAACTAGCATCAGAATTTAAAACTAATTGCTGACTACAGAAGGTGTTTTCAATGGCCAGACCTCAACAAAAGCTCTCTGGATTTTGAACACAAGCTATTGTGGCTGTGATTAGAAAGCTCCCTTACACTGTATTTATGGTGGCCAAAGAGTCCCTGATTTCAAACTGCACAGGGTTTGGAGCCCAGGCTCGTCTGCAATGAACAGGAACCCACTGAGTTGCACTACTCAGTTGCCTGCAATCATCTGTCCCTCTCTTAAGCCACTTAGCAACTAGGATTTACAGACAGATCTTTCTGGCCCTTTTGATTACCTCTTACCCTTTCACATTCCATCCTTATTCACTTATGATGCATTTATGATTCCTCTCTTCTGTTCCTTCCAAATTTCCTTCCTACTTTATTTAGTTGATAATGTGCACCCAAGGAATACATTCAGCTCACTTTGGGAAGTGTAAATCTTCCAGGTCAGCTTCTTTTAAGAGATGATACAAAGCATCACAGTTAACTTCCTGTAAACTCATTCCGGCAACTCAACCAATTCATGCTTTCCATGCCCCTATTGTGGTTGTTCCTTACACAGCTTTCAGGAGCTGTAATGTGGGCTTTACACCTGCAAACAGATTTTAGTAAAACCGTCATTCCTCTCCTGTTTATCATTTGTCATTGACAAGAGAAAAGAAGAATGAACAATGTTTCAGCTAAAATTTAGTTGCTTACAACACAGCAGCTGGGAAATGAGTAGGTAATTGAATCTTACCTACCTGATCATTAGTGAAGCCAGGTTTTGTTTTTCCAGTATAATTGTAGGAACTGAGTGCTTTCTCAACAGTAACTGCTAATAAACAAAGGAAAACAGCTATTCTATTGCAGACAGCACACAATTATGAAACTGGGGAGAAGTGACTTCTCTGCTTCTCTGCCATGAACTTCACCTAGAGCTAGTGACTCAAACTGTCTGATGTCTCAGCAGATGAGGTAGGAAAATGTTTCCAAATGCATCCTGTTTTGGGAGGGCAGCCAGCATGGTCCTTACTGCAGTAAAGGATTTGTCTAACCTAAATGCAAACATCTACAATCTCCATCTCAGCTTATCACTCTAGGCTTCCCTATTCTGCAGGAAGAACCCACACATCTGGTGGACAATGTATGTCACTCCAAGTGGACATCTAAAGTGGGGCACATAAATTGAAGTGCTACTTCAGTGAGAGTCTGTGACAATTAGGTCAGACAGCTGCCTTTCAGGCATCTGCAGTTAAGTGAAGAGAAGCCCACCTGCTATTAAAGCTCACCTGACTTTCAGAAAAGTCCTTAACAGTCTCAGTGCCTTGGTTCTTTGAATTCAAAAAAGCAGGGGCTACCATATTTATCAGCTGAAAACACAATATCTTAAAGTGAAAAAGCTTGAAGCAAGCATGAAGGTCTTCTTTTGCTTGACCTTTCTAATAGTACATGAATGCAGCTTCCATACAGAGGTAACTCCACATCTGGAGAAGACTCGCCTCTGTGGCTGCTGAACCAGAGCCAAGAGTGATACTGGCAGCACACTTCTTCCTTGGGGAATTAGCACTTCTCTTATTCTGGCCAAATGTTCATTCAGTCGATACAAGTAATGGTTTAAGTCTATTTCCCAAAAAGAAGAGAAAAGATGACAGATAAGTAAATGAAATGCTTCAAATTCTATAAACAAAACCTAGAAACTAAGGAATCGGAATTTAAGTATAATGCACTACAAAAATCTTTTGTTCTGAACTTTCTTCTTTTATTTATTTTCTACCTATCAAAATATGTTGATAATTTCTCCCCAGTTTGTAACAGAAATTAGGGAAATAGTACTTAATGCCCATGAAGAATGAAATGCAACCTCACTCCCGGAGATGCTTCTTTACAATAATGACACAAATCTTCTTAGACAGAAAGAAATCCTATTTGGAAAGAACTTGATCGCTGTAATTTCCTAGATGTCTGAAAGCTCTTTATACAAGATCTAATACATGAGAAGAGTGTGACCCTGTTACTGCTCTCAAGGAGTTGCACAAGTGTTGCTCATAGTGGTGGAGAAGGAGTGAGTGCCTTATTCCTGGGGGGCATGTACAAGGCATCCTGTGTTCCCTCGATGCAAACACTTGTGCTTGCACCAGGTGGTGCAAGCTGAGAGGAACTGCACCTTGGGCACACCCACGAAACACTTGGGCAGAGTCCAACGCCCTCGAGGGCAAACCAGACTCTAGATGATAACTCAAAGCTGCAAAGCATGCTGTGCAGAGGGGCAGGAGGAGCAGCCTTTCTTAAGAATGTAATCAGTACATATCTAGAGGAGGACCCTTGACCCTTCTCCATGCCCTCTGCCTGTGGTCAGTCAGCCAGAGCTGCCAGAACTGCTGCTGCCTAATGGGGCATCATCTGAGAAGGAGTAGCAGTGTTGCCTTCTGGAGGCTGGCCTGGAACAGAGACTAGACAGAAGAAGAGGAAAAAGTAGGGATTTATTAAAAGGCCTCAATGGGTACACCTGGGCCACACAGGAGCCCCTTGGGACCACACCCAAGATGCCCCAAAATGGTCACAAAATGGACGCCCGATCACGAGGTCCCACACTTTTATAAGTTATGGTCCATCAGCATATCAGAATCAACTGTACAACCACANCAGCAACAAATGTACCCATAGGGAAAGGTGAAAATCAAGACAACATGCCCCGGGGCCAAAACAAGAGATTCTGGTAAGAAATGGGCAACTCATGGAGCAATGGCAAGGGAAATGTTTTCTGTAACGTGAAGGATGTTAGCAAGCATCCAGGAGTCTGTCAGCACTGGTGTGCTACCAGAACCTCATGCAGGATAAATCACTACACTTTTTAGGTCCCTATATATATACACATTGTATGATTTACTGTAGGTCAGTGATGTCCTGCATGCAATAGTGTGTATTACTGCACTATCAGCGGCGTGGCAAAGAAATTTAATCCAAAATACTTTTGGTTTACAAAAAGGTTAAATTACTTTGTATTCCTTACAAGTGTACAATGGTCTCTATTTCCAGCGTCAGTGAAAATTCACTAGAATATCTTTAAAACTACAAACCACTAAACTTGTAGATCAAAAAACTTACCCTTAAACAGCACAAAATATTAAAAAAAAAAAATTAGCATTTTTAGTGACAAAAAAAAATTAGGCCACTAGAATTCTTTTGGGTTGAAAAGCTGCACAAGAAACTCCTGCTTATCCTGCCATATTTTTCTCTCCTTAGAGGCTGCAGTTTAAATAAACGTGACCACTCACTGTTTCATGTGAAGATAAATGAAATGATGGAGTTCAGGCTTAATTTTTTTTATGTTTGTTTTTCCCTGCTGACACAGACCAAGATAAAAATAAGGGGAGGAATGCCAGGGTTGGGGGGGAAATAAGGGGAAGAAAAAAAGAAGTGTAACTTCCAGGTTAAGAATATCAAAACAGCTTAGGAGACTTAAACGTGCAAGCCAAAAATCTCAGTGAAGTCTCATCTCTGTAAATTATACACATCAGGGAAAATAACAATTCGCTTGAAGGTTTTTCTAGTTCCTGAGAGTGGGTAGATCTCCGTGTATTTCCTTCCTTGTTTACCTCCTTGCAACTCACCTTCACTGTAAAGTAAAACTGGTCTGTGCTCTCACTAGCAATTATCCTTCTCCCTTAAATGTCTTCCAAGTACAGGAGAGGGAGAAAAACACAATTTTCTTTCATTACATATGACTTTTACAGAAATTGCAGCTATATAGAAAAAAATTTAAAACCACTAACTTGAAACAAGTCACAGACAGATGATCTGGTTGCTCTGATTGGAAAGAAGAATGCTTATCAACAACAGACAGAAGCATGGGCTCCTATCTAAATTTACCATCTGAATATTTGACAAGAATTTAAGAGAAGGAAAAGCTCTTTCACGAACTAAAAGTTTATACAAAATTGTTTCATGAATAGTATGGGATTGTTAAAATCCATTTGGTCTGCAGAGTAATATAATAACTACACAATAAACCTCCCGAGAAGTAACGTGACTACTGTACATTTTGATTTAGTGTTGTAATTCATAAACCAGTTTTGCAGTGTAAAAGTAATTATTTCAAGACTGGAACAAGACCAAGCCTCTTGTGACCCACAATAATAATATTCATAATGTTAACAAACCTCTTTAAATGAAGTCATTGTTTAATACATTTCAGGCTATATGTGAAGTGGTTACAAACATCATGTTTTTGTAGTTGTCAATAATTTGGGGATCATGTAAGCAGATAAACCTTGTGTTCTTCTGGATTTCAACTGTAAATTAAGAGTCAGGGTATTATTATTCATAGTATTCACTGGGGCTGGTTGAAAAGCTGGTGTTCCAGCTGAGAAGGAACTTTGCTTTTCAAAATTTGACTTTCATCGGATTGAGTCAAAAGCCAACATTTTCAAAGTTCTTGTGAACTATGAATTCTTATACTTTTTTTTTGGAGCCAGAAGACAAATGAAGAAGCAGTCTGCTGGTTAGCAATGAGCCCGACAAAAATTCCTCTTTTCTCTGAGCCCTGGGGGAGCGCTCATGCAAACTGCCCTTGGAGTGACAGTCCCTGGGAGGCATCCCAGTACATGTCCGCTCCAGGGCAGGGAGCCTGGGAAGCCAGAGCGGCAGCCTGAGAATTACTATGGAATTAGGATTTGCCACAGTGCTGTGAAGCGCTGAGGTCTTGGCAGTGAGAAGCTGCAGGGCCGTGCCATGCCGGGCGGTGCCAGGCGCTGGCAGTGAGCCTGTCCTACAGCCGCGGCTGCAGCGCGGCTCAGCCAGGCAGCCCGCACGGGAATGGGAACTGAGAGCTTTCGGGATCACTGGACCTGGGTTTGGATCGCTCGATGGACTTAACCAAAGATACACACTCTTGAATCAGTCCCAGGCCTCGGGCTGTGGGACAGCCCAGGAGGATTTTTTCCCAGAGGCTCCATGCAGCCTGCCTGCAAATCAGGGATAGTTTTCCTGGATTGATTAGAAGTGAATTCAAGGAGTTGCAAATGGAATATTTGAAAGCCAGTAAATCAGCTTTCTCCACTATAATAAATTTCTACTCATTAGCGTGATTAATGGCTTTTGAAATGTTTCTTCTTTTGTATTTATAAAATGGAATCATATCACACACTGAGTTCCTTACGAGGTATTTTGAACTTGTATATATGACTGTCCACTGAATTAACAATGAGCATTTTTACAGTGTGCTCTAGCAATTTACATTCACCGTCTGGTTTTACTCTGAAAAACAGGAATGGTTACAATTTGACTGTGTGGAGTCTGAAGGCTTCAAGCAGTGATGAGTTTTATTCGAGCATCATTTTCCCTGGCCATAAGTTTATTGTTGTTTTCACCTTGAGGCTGCAAAAGTATCAAAGCATGTTTGTTTTCTAGTGAGAAACTTCAGTCACCTAATGATTCAGGCTTAAAAGTTCCCCTGATCTGTCATGACAAATGAGAGAGAATATGAGGGAACAGACTTCAGCACTCAAAGGGGACATGGAGAAATGCAGAATGTTAAACACTCTGTATGACTCTTACCCTAAGTCTAAAAACATTGTAAAGAAGTTAGAAAAAGAAAAAAAAATATCAACAACGATGTCAAACTGTGCCAGGTTTGATTCAGATTCAGATAGTTACCCACCAGTGTCAATGCATGAGTTATGCATCTCAGTCCCCATTTAGTCACTGAAGACCCACTCTATGCAGACGGTAGAGCTGAAACAGTTTGGGACATGGCAGTCAAAAGCAGATGCTCTGTTTGACCTGCTGGACACATTTCCACACCCTGAAGGGTGCCCTGACTCTATGTGCCCACCTGGAGAAGCTGCCATTGCAGACACATCCACGTGCAGAACCCCAGAACAAGCTGTGCTACCCAAAGGTGGGAATGACAATGTTAAAGACCTTTGGTCCAACTGCCTGGATAGCCTGTTTCAACACTCATATGTTTCTACAATCTAAACTAATGCAAGTTGGAGCTTGGGAAAGGGATTTGCAAGATGGCCTGTCTTATGTGTCCAGGCAAAATGGATTAATACCTTACCCAACAAGACCCATGGACTAACTCAGTACTTAGCAGCGCACATTGCTGAAAACAGAAGCCAGTAAACATAAAGCACAAGGTGTATTTATTGTACTTTTGTTCTCCCCTGCAGCAATGACAGTTGTACTACATGTGACTGCATGTAAATGTGGCATCTCACACTCACAAATTAGTCTGCACGCCAGAAGAGCTGAGTTTAACTGAGAAGTTCTAATATGTTAGTGCTCAAACTGCTTCCCAGTTGTATTCAGAAAAAAGGTTAAATCACCCAGCACTTGGGTGTCTGGTTCTCCCTGTTACCTGGAAACTGGAGCGCTGAGTGCAATCACTGTAGAGAAAGTGATTTTAAAAGCAACAGGAACATGAAAGCACCATTCATATTCATGCACCATCATCCGGGCAGTTTCTCCAGTTGCAGAGCTCTATAGTTTCAGGCTGCAGGATCCTTTCCTTATGGAAGTATACTGAATTCCTCATAGCTTGAGTGCAATTATTCCAGTGTATCCCATACTGTGGCTATTCCCTTTGCAGGGTTTGGAGGAAGGTGAAGGCAAAGCACAGCCCACAGCCTTCCAGATCTAGGGATCCAGAGGTGGTATAGTCACAGTGCTGCTGAGCAAGGACACTTATGCTAATCTGGGAGGGGAAGATCCCCCTGGGCAAAACAGCTTGGGAAAGGCTGGGTTGTATAAAAATGTTGGCCTATTCTCAGGCAATTGTTTTGTAAAAAGGTAAGCTATGAACTGAAAGCACTGAATCTGTTCCTAAAGATTCCCCCACCAGTCTGCTCTCCTTTTGTAGCAAGGACGCCTGGTTCCTTTGTAGTTAAATTCTTCTCAAGTGACTTGTATTCCTTTAACTGTCCTGGTAATGCTCAAAAAAATGTAAGTACAGAAAAGGCCTTGGAAAGATTCACTGAAGTTTTACACTAACTTGATAATACTGGTGATTTCAATGAAGCCAACATAGGGAAAAGAAGGAATAATGCAGCAGTGAAAGAGAACCGTGCTAGAGCAGTGCTCTTTATTCTCCCTTTTTGTCCTGTTCCCTTGATTAAATAGTCGAGGAGAAATCTTGGAAGTGATCCTGTACACGATTTGTGCTCCTAAGCAGAGCCAGAATACTGAGAGCCAAGCGCCAGGCTGAATATCCAAACTTTTACTGTTTATATTGAGGCATACATTCACTGGGCGCTGGAGTTCGAGACCACTTCTCCCCACACACCAGCTGGGAGGTATCAAAGTCCGTGTGCATGATCCACCCATTCACTCCAATTAGAAAAAGTGTCCACAAGATGCTGAGAACATCAAAGTGTTAAGGAGAAGGAATTCATCCACACAGGACTAAGAATTTAAGCTGTTTACAACTTTCAGCTCTCTGATGTTTATTACAACCCCCGCTATAAAATCTGTCTCCATCTGCAGTACCTTGTAGTGAGAGAGTTAATGAAAACCCAAGCCACATTCCAAGGATGGCAATACAGAATGAGAGCGACCTCAGCATTGTTTTGCTAAGATCTCAAATTGCCAATACTGCAAAATGAAGTAATGCGCTCTGTCAACATGTAGTATGCTCTATAAATGGGACTGCCTGTTCATCTGTTAGTAAAACATGCAGAAAAGCATTATTTGGCCTTAGAGTAGCTGACTTCTTCCTTAAGATTTATTTGAAGCATGAAACTGCTGAAAATCTCCAGTGAGTAAAAAAGACAAAAATATATTAAAATTAATTAAATTTATTTGCAAATAGGCTTCATTTTATGTGGCTGGTCTTGAGTTAGCATTTTTTTTATCAGAAGAATTAAATCTAAAGTTAACTAAAGCACTGAATGCTGAAAGTTGATTTCCATGGCCTTCAGTACTAACTTATAAAACTTTCATCTTTTTACAAACAGAAGATTACTTCAATAGTTAACTTAGAAACCTCAGGCAGTTTTAATAAATTTATAGACAGTTTCCAGATTGAATTTTGCTGATCCAGGCTTCTTAGGCGGAGTTTATGGAGCCAGACTTGTCATATGAGCTATTTCTATAAGCCTCAGGTAAATATACACAGGATTCGTGTTGTTAGAGAAAGTGTTTTTTTCTCTTCTAAAAAATTTAAATTAATCTTAAGCAAAAACAAAAGTTCATTCAGTACATTTTGTATTTGTTATTTTTGACCCATTTTGGGAAGTATTTTCCTTCCACAGATCTGTACTGTCCCTGCTTCTGTCCAACTCACTTTAACTCTTTCATTTCTTTTACCACTCTGTTTCACAGACTGCTGCTCTGGTCTCTGATGCTAGATGGCACAGCTGGAGAAAAGGAAAGGGTTTTCAGGTATTTCCTTCTCCTTCCCACCCAGCAGCTCTCATGACTTCCCTTTCCTACATGTCTGCTTTAACTCAAGTTTCATAGAAAAGTTTGCCCTGTTAAACAAAACCAATTTAGAAGTATAAGTTGTTACTCATGTAGCTGAAGTCCTGATGTGGATACAATTCCAGGGATCAAATGGATATGTTTTATTTCCATTGCAATTCAAAATTGCTATGGCCATCTAAAGCTGCTTTATTAGAACATCACTCCATAATAACAGGGTTTTCCACTTTTCAAAAGTTGGAAATTGTAAACTCCATAGCCCAAGCTGTATCTCTTATCTAAGATTTCGGTTTAATGTTCTTTCAATGGACTTGAATAAATAATACAAGTTTACCCATGAATAAAAGTTTATCCATAAAACCCACAATTAAGAGTCAAAAGTAGACCAAAGTACTCAGAGACAAGACATCAGGATCAAAGGATCTGTAGCCTCCCTATAAAGTAACACATGGGCCTGCAAGCAAGATGGGAAAACATCCCTCCCCCAGGTTTCATCTATAACATCTCTCCATCCACCATTGGTATTAAGCTGAAATTTGCAAAGCAATACAGTTTTGGGGTTTTTTGTACTAAAGTATGATACAGCATACAGGTAAAGGATTGTTAATAAACATGCTAAGTCCTGTTATGACAGATAACGTGAAAAAAGGTAGCATTAGCAGATAAAGAATGAAGATAATGATATGGCAGTACAACAGGAATGACCAAAATTCTTGCCCCTTAGCTGAGAATGGATCCCTTCATGTGACCAGTGCCTGAGCTTGAGGGCCTGTGGGAGCAGGCTCCAATGCCTGCTGGAGCAGTTCTCAGAGATGAACACATGATGGCCAGAAGCTCCCACTGCTCCTCTCTGAGACTCCACTAAATTTCTGAAACTGGGAATCCAGTCAGCCCAGCAAGATTGTCCAAGCAATCACTGTTGGCTTAGCTCTACTCACAACCAAGGATATGGATCAGTCACTGTGCCAGCACAACTTCACTGCTGCCTTATGATGAAATTATGGCCCTTGAAATGCCCTGTGAGGACTGGAGAGACTGGCTACAACCCATAAGAGACTGCAAACAAAGCGAGAGCATTGTTCACATGACAGAGACCCAGGCACAGTGTCTGAGAGGAAAAAAGGTAGATTGTCACTTTTTCTTGGTACTTATGAGAAGGCAGGCAGCAGTATTTTGCTGATGATGGTGCTCAGGCCTGGTGTTGTTCTACAGAAGAACATTTCCAAAAAAGAGATGAGACAACAAAGCCACGTCTGAAAATCGCCCATGACAGACTCTTCTACTCCCTCTGTACTGTCTGCTCCCAGCTGTACCAGCACAAGAAGTTCTCTTGTGATTTTGGGTAAATCATCACTGTGCTAATAGAAATTACTGATCCCATGGGTCCACAGAGAGAAAAAAATGTATGCTGCTCCTTATTTAATTTTAAGTAAAAGCATCTTGGCTTACTTAAATGGTCCACACTGAAGATTTGACTGATTTATTGCTTGAACCATAAACATCCAACTTGCATACATCCTGGTCTGTTGGTACCTCTGAGACCCACCAGCACAGTACTGATGAACAGATGGTTGCAGTGATCTGTTCCATCAGCCTAGAGGGACCCAGAAGACAATGCTTGTATATGTCTGTCTATCATCTGGATTATTCCAAAAAATGGGATAATTTTTAGGCTCTGTGGTTGCCCTGCTGATGTGAGAATGAATGCTCTCAGTATTGTATTACTTCACTTCAAAAACATTGTGAAACATTCACATTAATATGTATCTCCCTCTTACTCTTTATTTAATCACAACCTGCTGACAATGGCTGTAATTCAAGGTGGCAACTAACTATGCACATAGCATTGAGTGTGTCTGTAGTCCAAAGACTATTCATACCTTCAAAATTCTACATCTAACTTGGTTCTTTTTNGGCAACTAACTATGCACATAGCATTGAGTATGTCTATAGTCCAAAATTTTACATCTAACTTGGTTCTTTTTTGCCTTTGATTGTTTACGAAGCATTAGAACAGTGTGATGAATCCCACAGTGATCTCTGGAAATTTTTACTATGGGATTTGCTTGGAAAATTGCTTCTAAACCAAAGGCAGAGGAATCTACACACCTCTGGTTGTAATATCTGCTATATCAAAGCTCGATCTGCTACCTCTGGGATGACCTCAGGTCCAGCTAAGGGTCTCAGATGGAGAAGCCAACTCTCAGGCACTTTACTTCAACTGGACAAAGCCACACAGAAAAGTTTCAATATTGCACCCTATGTCATGACCTTTTATCAATTCTGCAACATTCACCTACAACATACCATCCAAGGAGCAGAGTGTTTCACTGGACTCTGAAGTGTGTAATCCTGCCAGAGGTGCAGCACAACAAATGCTGCTGGAGGTACCAGCCCATGAACCATGGTGCCCACTTGATGGAGGCTAAAAAGAGCATGGCAGTTCTGCTCGAGGGCTGGCACGACACACTGACCAATACTCTCCCATTTCTGATGGGAATCCAACCAAAACAAATGCAGGGCAGCTCTCAGCAGAAGGGAGGAAAGTCTGCAGTGAACTGAAGCCACCGATGTGCCTCAGCCTCAGCTGCAACTGGACCATAGCATTCCTTTGGAGCTCATGTATTTCTCAGAGGCTTTTCTGTTTATTTTCTTAACAAAGCTTTGCAGACTTTTTAAGTGCGAGATGGGAGACTCAGATATTCCCCTCCCTCAGTTTTAAAAAATCAGGCTCAATTTTCTAAATAGATATAGGAAAAAAATCTCTATTAGAATCTGCCAATCTTTTAAGGTCTGAACTTTATGGCTTTTTTTTAGCTGACTCAAGATCTTTTAATGTTTTAACTGTCACATTTATTTTCAGTTGAATATTATTAAATGAGTAATCCCATTATGGCAAAATTGATATTATTGTAATTGAATAATATGAGATATATCCAAAGGAAAAGAAATTAAGTGAATTCTTTTGATTTAAATTCAAAAGTTAAATCCAAATACCTAAGTGAACTTGTCTCTGTCACTTTGTCTGCAAGTAAATTCCTACTTCCCTCCAGCACTGGAATATAAAGGTGCTGCCAATAAGCGGATAAGCACTGTGCATTACACAAAACAGCAGTACATTCATGCCTTGTGTTGTAATGGAAACTCTCAATTTAAGATCTGAAGAGCAATAGTAGAGAGAAGGAAAACTTGGAGCTACGATTTTCATCATAGCTGGTAGGATTTTTTTCCCCAAGTGAGGTCAGGGAAACAGACTGGAGAACTACATTTACGAGGCTTCTCCTTGTCAAGCACAATAGGACTTCAGCCTGTCATTCCCCTGGAGGCTCCTGAGTTCTGTTCTAACTTAGGTGGCTGTTGTGCTTATGTCACTGAGAGTGCAACTTGACTTAGTGGACTGCAAAAAACCAAAGAAGTTTCTCACTTAATGAGAAAGCCCTGAAAAGGTATGGTATCTGTGCAGTAAGTTAAACAGCTGCTCTACACTTTTCAGACATTGAGACTCTGTGTGGACTCACGAAGGGCTTGATCCATCCAGGGGTGGATTGCCTCTGGAGGAGTGGTCCTGCATGCCTCTACTCTTCTGATGTCCATCCACTCCAGGTTTAGTGTGTTTGTGGCAAGGCTGCCACTCTGAAGGGAAATTATGGTGGATTAATTGTCTGTCACATCAACTCCCCCTGAGGTCACTCAACTGCTATAGGTGTTGCAGGGGAAGTGGGAAGAATTGGTGATTGCACGTTGCTTACAACTGGAGTAATTAAATCCTTAAACTGGACTAATTAAACATTTGGTGCAACTGTACATTCTCTTTTCCCAAACCCTGCATATTTAGGGTATCTTACTCTAAAAGGAGACAACATTACGTGTTGTTTTTTCTACAAAATGAGAGCCTTTATCAGCATTAGGAAATAATTCCATTGGAATTTACTGTAACAACAGTGAGAACCAGGAGTAAAAATGGGTTAAGGAGTTTAAAAACTAAATAAAGATGTTCAGTGGCTATTAAACAACATCACTCAGATTATTGTGTACAATACTGTCTATTGTGCAGAAGACCCTAAATCACTAACCACAAGGAGGGGGAAAGCATAACTTATGTGTTACACTTCTTAATTGTTCTACTGTCTACTGCACTTTCTTTAATCACCATTCCTGCCTCCCACAGGAAAGAGAATTAGGGTGTTAGGGATCCTCTCTTCATCTCCACCAGTATTCCAGTTCTTATGTTAATGTACCAACACCTCACAGGAGTTTGGCACCTCATCTGTGGAGGCCCTCAGAGGAAAACACAGTGCTATCCCTAGCATTCTTGATGTGCCACTACCAAAAGTTTACAAATGCTGAACTCCTCTAAAAAGAGTTGCTTGCAAAATAAAGCCTGAAAAGGGGAGGAAAGAAAGGAGAACCATGAAGCCAAATCTCTTAAAAAAGAAATATAGAGCAGGGAGAACAAAATTACTGCAAAGTGAATTGCTTTTGGACCAAGAGATATTAGTAGATATGACTTTTTTTTACTAAAAGGATAAATAAGAACAAATACTAAGAGGAAATATATTTTAAATTTTAGATTTCAGATTTGATTCAAACTTCAATATGATTCATTAACTTAAGTTTTTGCATAAAGATTCAGGTTTAGACAGATTAAGCTTCTCTGCAGGAGGGGCCTTTAGGTCTCAGTAGTCTGAAGGGGATGTAGCCAGAGATTTCAGTACTGCAGTTCACTGATGTTCCCATTTCACAGGATATTAGCATGGTTTTTACTCTAGAAATCAGGATGCCTTAAAAACAGATCTACAAATGAAAGCAGGTGCTCAAGAGTGCTCTTGAAGAAGGATGCTTTCCTGAACTTGGAGCCAGAGGATTGGTGTGGACTCAGCTCCCATATGCCTGCATTAATACATGATATTGAAACGTGGTCCTTTGATGTACAGACTCATATTTAGGGAACAAGACCCTCTGCTGAATGGCTCTTCTGACTTCTATTTTTAATTCATCAGTGATGGGGAGGCCTAGGCAGAGCAGAGAATTATTTGACAGACCCTCTGTCCAGAGCCCCAGATGGCACAGCCAGACACACCCCTGGTACAGCAGGGCTGTATTTCATAGCTGTACCTGCTCCTTCCCCAGCACAAGCTCCCTGCTGGGAAGAGCAGGGACACTGGGAGCAGCAAAGCTGTAACCTGTGTTACAGAGCCAGTCACAGAAGGCACGGGTGGGACAGGAGGAGTGGAAAGGATGGAGTCTGCAGACAGCCTTGGTACCCACAGCCAACCACACCCACTGACCGGGAAGGAGAAAGGCAGGCCTGTATTTAGCTAAAAAAGCAGCTAGGGTCTCTTGAGAAATGCTTACTGCTTTGAAAGATCAACAAGAAGCAACAGCCTCATCTGAGCTCTTCTGCAGAGGCCACCAGCAGTCTCTGTATTCCCTTGCTGTCACCACCCTCTGCTCCCTCACCTCCCAAGTGCTTGGGCTTGTCACTGAAGGCTCTGCTTGCTCTCCTGGAGAGGAGCCCCACTCATTTACTGCTGCTCAGACATGCAAAACCCGTGCATGCCTTGGCTGCTGCCATTTATGAGCATGGACTAGGAAAGAAACACAATTGTTTGATAATTTTTAACTGGATACTACTTTTTGATTATTTGGGCTTGTTGTCCAGAAGCAAAAGGGCATTTACTTAACCCACCACACTGCAGAGTTTGCAAGTCAGATAATTTTTAGTCTGCAGAAGACACAGACCTGAACTCAAGAGTATCTGTTGCTCTTTAATGCTATTTTTGTTATCCAAATGCCAAAGATTCAGAACAGCAGCACAATGTGCACCACAGCTTTACTCTTGTTTTCAACAGACATGTTTTTGTCCTCCAGGAGCCCATGGCAGCGAGGCAAAGGGAAGGCAGAAAATTTCAGAAGTTTCCCTTTTCTGCAAGGAAATCAGTTTCGAAGAATCATAGAGGATGGAGACTGCTCCCCCAGCACACATTTCAGAGCTGCAAGGAAGAAAGGAGCTCCTGGTTGGCCTCTTTCCTCTTGTTGCCACTGCTGAAAGCTTTAACATGGCTGTTTGCTCTTGGGCACCTCTGAAGCACAAAGGGTGAGCTATTCTGCCCTCTCGGATGCCTGATCATGGATGTGATCTCCACTTCCCCAAGGCTGAGCACCATTATACAGCCACATCTTCTTCAAACAAGCAAAGCAAGATGGGGAAGTGACTGGAAAAATTTTTACCTTCACAAAATAATTTTGCTTCTGTTCCAACACATAATATAAATAATATATATATTAAAAAACCAAGAATTAGTACTTTATTTTTAATGTAAAGAAATCTACCGACAAAACATTATTTTTTCAGTATGGCAAGCACTTTTTGAGGTAATACTGTGTTTCAATGAAGCCCAGCTTTTCCATAGAAAATAAAGTTTCCTTATAATCACTCTAAGAACTAAGCTGGTTTTTAGCACATCGAACTCCATTGGTGATGCAAATTCTTCCTTTTTTTTTTTTTAACCAGTCTTACATATTTTCCCAAAGACATTTTTTTACTTACCTTTTCTCTGCTGGCTTATTTCTTTGGTCACCTGCAGTAATTCTTTTCATTCTGTTACTGCTTTTAAAAAGACCGACATTTTGTTTTAAAACACTTTAATAGTGCTCCTGGCCTTCCTCTTAGACTGTGTATTTCCAGATCTACCTGCTTTCTCCTGAAAGGTGGCCTTAAGCCTAATTTTTCCTAACTTTTGAAGTTATCCCTGTCCCTAGTTCACTGAAGTGGCTTGTTATATGCTCTCTGTTCTTTCAAGTGATCATTCTTTCCTGATCATTTCCAGTCTGTCCTCTGCTGTTCAGAGAAAATGATCACTCTGAGGACTTAAAGGGAAGACAAAAGATAAATAGAATCATTACCATGACCTGTAATAATACTTGTCCAGGGCACACACACATTGAGAAATCCCTACTGTATACAAGCTGAAACTAAAATCTGCCATTACTTTCACACATTATCTTTAAACTGTGCAATCTTCCTTTAGGGAAGAACTGGATGTAATCCTGGATCACATGCAGCTGAAACATTAGGAGCCTTGCCTGGAACAGACTTTGTCTTTTTGCAAATTATGCTGTTGTGTGTTTTAATTTGTTATCTATTAATGGCCAGACTCACTTCCTCAGAGACTATAGAGACTTTTTTCTCTGGGTTTTGATTGATAAAAGTTTGTCTTGGGATTTTTTTCCCTCTCATTGACATAGCTTTGTGATGTTGAATTTCCTCTTAGGAGCTGCAGATTTTGCTAGAACTCTCCAAGGCAGTTTCAGTGCTCCAAAACTGTAACTTTCCACAAATTGCAATAATCAACTAATTTAGAGTTCCAGATCATTGATGGAAGCAAAATTAAATATGGATTTACCCTTGACACAAAGGTATTTAAAGGTGTTAATTAATTCCTAAACTCAGTTTCACTGTGATGATATCAGCCCTGAATTTCATAGCAAATACCTTATTAAAAAGCTTGTGATTGCTTCAAAAATATACAAGCGTTGCAAAGTTTTCTGTTTTCTAAAATTCTTTATTCCCCATAGCATATCAACCTGTTACCATCTGACAGTTTAGAGAAGAATCTCTCTATTTGGTTTTTGCTATGCTACATAATGAAGTGAGAAAAATGGCCAGCAGCTCCCTGGGTTGTTTACTTAGCCATTTACAAAGAGGAGATCTCAGCAGAAATAAGTGCTGGTATTGCCCCTTATTATATCATCTGAAAGGCTCTGTTCCTCCCTTCAGGATGCTCTGGTCTGAATCTCCAGGTCTAGCTTATCCTATTATAAGTGTTCTACTTACCTGGAGACTGAGGAGTTTGTTATTAGGAGTAAGGAACAGCTTTTCCTCATTGGACCTGTGCACAAACCCTGCCTTGGGGTGAGCTCTGGAGGCTGAGAGCAGGGTATGGTTCCAGCTGGATTCTCTCAGCACTGGCACTGCTTTCCTGCTCATCCCACTAAGCCCCAGTTCATCCCTGGGGAACAGGGACCAGGCTTTTCTGAACAACCATGCAACAGGAGGAGCATTCTTTGCTGAACAAAAATCTGCTTTCAAGTCACAGAATATTCTCAGTTGGAAGGGACCCACAAGGATCAAGTCCACAACCTTGGCATTATTAGCACCGTGCCCTGACCAGGTGAGCTCGTGGCAGTCCCATTTGACCACTCAGTAATTATTCTACTGTGTACCACTATTCTGCTACTCTACTGCATATCACACTGTTAAATGCATTCAGCCATTCATAAGCCTGGTGACCCAGAATTCCTTGATGCCCAAGAACTCTCTCCCTCCCAGCAGTATCAAAGGCAAAACCCCACTTTACACCAGTTACACTGCCCTAAGCACAGTGCCAGAGGCAGGAGCTTGTTCACCCAGTGCTGCTGCCAAGCCACTCACACCATGGAACCACAGTCCAAAACACACAAAGTTTAATCACAAAACTTGCTTAGGCAGCTGCTGAAAAGAAGAGGCAAGTTGCTTACACATGCATAGTCCTGAATGGCCTATCTTATGTGGACTTCAAGGTGATTCATAAATATCATTTGAACTCAAATATTATTTAAACCATCTAAAAAGAAACCACTTCTCTGCGAGTCAGAGCTCTGGTTCACACGCACCGAGGTGATGAAGTGGGTACTGACATTCACCAACCATTTACTGCTCAGACACAGTGACCACAGCAAGGAAAGCTGAACAACATCTGAAGCAACTTCTAGAGCCCCACAGACCAGTACTTCAAAGTAAGTTGAAATTTTATCACTGTATGGTCTCAGGAAGGGTATTACAGGAACCAGCTCCCGATTCAAATCACCAAATGCAGGTAAAAATATTATTATATTGTATTAAGTAGTTGTCTGAAAGCACATTCATATTAGGACAGCAATGCTGTAGTCTGTAGAAGGAATATGGTTTTGAAGCTGAGAACACAAGCCATGGCTTCTGATCACCTGGAATTCCTTATGCTGGATCACAGCTCCTCTGTGGACTAGGCAGTGCTGCCAACAGCTCACTCCCCTACTTGTGCACGTTTCTTTTCCAGTTCTTCTCACAATGTTATTACTGTTCTTCCCTCAGGTTTTAGCAAAAGTTATCACCTTATTTAGCATTTTTCAACTGTATTCTTCTACTGTGATATTTTAAAAGTTTCTTTTGACTCATTTTTTATTTCCCCCAAATATTTTTGTAGCCTGGAGAACGACTCTGATGTCAAGATGGGTCTAGCTTTGAATCCAGGGTGGAGAAACTTTTGATACACTTCCAGACTATTTAATTCTCTACTCAGGTCTCTCGAGTATCCAAAAAAAACCCCAACTTTCCCAGGCCCTGCTTGCCTGTGAGATGCTGGAGAGTAAAGCACCCAGTCTTTCTGAGAGGTAAGGAGCTGATAACACAACTTTCAGCACATCCTGAAAGCTGATTCCAAAAACTAATATTGTTTTTGGCATCACACAGAGTTCTTCACATACCCTTTAGAGAGGAAAGCAAGTGCAGGAAGGTGAGGGGTTTTTAATATAACTTGCAAAGAAGAGAAGTATGGTGTTCAGAAATAAGACAACCTAAGATCCAGCTCAGACTTAGCCAAATCTCAGCTGCATCTTTCAGGAGATTTTGCTTTTGTCCTCTCAGTTCGGTGTGGTAATGCATTGAAGGTTGCTCCACAAAACTGAATTAGACTGAAATTTTTACACTCTCTCCTCCAGTACCCAGGATGGGTGTGCTGCAGAATTTTAGTATAAACTGCTGTACATGGAGACAAGAAAGCTCAGAGATTTCAAAACTGCTCCTCAAATAAGACTTCTTGCCAAACTGATGTCATTGATCGTTCTTAACACATTCAGTACTCAAGAAGACAGCTATCAAAAATGATCAAAGCTTCATAGCATGTCTTAGAGTAATTCTATGGTTAAAATAAAAAGTTATTGGTAAAACATCAAAGTGTGCTGAACAAAAAAAAGCCCTTATTACAAAACAAAATATTTTCCATATATATATATATATATATATATATGGAAAAGGAAGCAGGGCAATGCAAATTTTCCCTTGAAGCTGGTAGCAAAATTTTCTTTATTGGCAACTACCCAACAACCTTTCCTTAAAATACAATACACTTCTCTTCCCACTTCTCATGTTCAAGTTATCCAAAAATATTTACCATGCAGACCAACACTACAGTCACATGCACAAAGACAGCCTTCCAAACACTGATTTTGTTTAAGTCAGAGGGCCCTTGAATCCAGACTGGCTGGGAGATGTCTGTGTGGCTGCTGCCTCCCCCACAAAGCCAGCACCCATGCATGGTGCTTCCCTCCAGCCCGCTTCCACTTCTCCCAGTCCTCACAGAGAGGAGCTCACCCCTCTCAGCATCTCTTGCAATGACAACAACTAAATCAGGACCACTTCACCAGTGCTGGCTGGAAGCCAGAGAGATCTGCAAACACAAGGAGCCACCAGCCTTCCCCAGCTCCGTGCACCAGTGATATTCCCAGAGGAGCATGATTCCTGCAGCATGGCTGTGTTAGCAGAGTCCTGGGCATGAGCAGAGATCTCTCTCTGCCAGGTGCTGCACAAACAGCATAAATCCAGTTTACTGAAAAAGCAACCAGAACCTGAAATGGACACTCCCTCCCTCCAGAGCAAAGGAAGGGAAAATAAATAAGTGAGATAGATAAACAGAAGCCAGCAGAGAAATTAGTGTCTAGCCTAGAAAGTATTTGAGAAAAAGGGTGAGCCTCTCAAAATGGTATCTTGAGAGAGAAGCACAGTTGCAAGGAATCAGAATGATTTCCCATCAGGTTTAATAGGTTTTAACAAAACACAATTAATTTCTTCTGTCCTGAAAGAACATTTAAGCATTCTTTTAATCAGTGGGAATTTTCTCAGCCTTCAATTCATGGCTGTTTTCACCCTTGCCTTTGGAGCAAAAGGCTCTAACCTATTTTTCTCTGCCATTAGAGAGAAATTTAAAAAAAAATAAAGAAGAAAAAAGGAACTATGCATAGAAAACTGCTATCATTTTCTTTTCCAAGACAAAAGAGGACTTTTGAGATTGCAAGCAGGTTCAGCACTAAGCCTCTGAAGCTTAGTATTTTCCTGGATGTATTTTCCTGGATGGAGTATCTGGTGGAATAGCAGTGGACATCATGGAAGGCAAGCCCATTGACAACACACTACTGGGAACACCTAATCATCCTGCTGTTTTCCTGCATGATCATCACTTATCAGGTATTTGAGCAAATATGGAGAAGACAGAGACCATATTCTTATGCTAAGCCTGTGAGAAGGACAGAAATCTGGATTTTGTCCAAGAAGATGGACTAGATGACTCCTCAAGTCTGCTTTTTTTTAACACCCAGGGAAAAAAATGGATACCATGCTTCTCATACTTGTTTAGTTTAAGATAAAGACAGATTTTGAAAAAGGAATTCTCAAAAATGGAGAAGAGTAAACCTGAGGAAAAGGACAAAATCATGAGACCTAGTGAGTAGTTATCAATCAGCAGTAGAAATAGAAAAGATTTTGCAGTTTATTTAACTTGGTTTTGCTGAATGCTTTGGCATTTAAGCCAAATACTGGCTGGGACAGTTTTTTCCCAAGCATTTTTCTGAGCACATTGCTCCCAAGACGGTGTCCTTTTAACAACCCAAGTCACACATCCAGAGGCCTTTTCTAGCAGCAATGCCTTCAAGAGCATATAAATCTGAAAAGTGGATTTGTTTATGATGATTTAGTATGCTCGTGCTCCTCAGGGATCTGTCTAACTCCTGGGCATTTGGTGTCCACAGCACATGGTCAAATGGAATGGGTCTACTCTGTTCTACCACAAACCCAGTGCAGGTGGGACAAGCACACACCCTACAGGGAAGCCCACATGGTGCTGAACTTTGGTGTTTGTGACTTATTTTTTTCCCACCAATCTCTCCCAGAACAAACATTTTTCTTTCCTTGTTTAAAAAAAGGCTTGGCACTAACAAATCCAGGAGAAATCTGCTTTTATTAGGGCCTGTTGCAATAGGATGTGGGCCAATGGTTTTAAAATAAAGAGGGGTCAATTTAGATAAGATATAAAGAACAAGTTTTTTTACAATGAGGGTGGTGAAACACTGGTTGCCCAGGAAGCAAGCTGGTACATGTCTCAACCCTGGAAACATTCAGGGTCAGGTTGGATGGGAGTCTGGTAACCTGATCTAGTTGAAGATGTCCCTGGTCACTGCAGGGGATTGGATCTAGATGTCCTTTAAATGTCTCTTCCAACTCAATTATTCTATGATTCTATGATAATACAAAGGATTTAAATAGTTGTTCTTGTTGTCACAGTAAAAACTGTGACAAAAACTCTCTCTCTTAGTGAAGGAAAGCAAGTTCCCAAAAAAGTTATACAGCACAAATTTTAGAAAAAACGTTACATTATCGTGCAAATGACCACAGTTGCTTATCACATTAGGTATTCAAGCTATTTCAAATTGATTCTCACAGTAACACTTGCAAACCTTATTAATCATAATTTTAGAATACATTTACCTATGGATGACAACAAATTGTCGGTGAGCTAAAAAAACCCATGTCTTTTTCATCCAGAAATAAATTCTTAGTGTCCAAAATATGTAATTGAGATATGCCTCCAAGCATTAAAAAAATACGTTTAAAGAACAGTACTTTTCCAAGCCAGCAACTTTTAGGATCTAAAGTATGTATTTTTGTAAGGATGGATTTGCTCATGTAGCCACATTTACTGTAGATTTGTTCTTATTTGTATTCATTGGTGCAGCAGGTTGCATGAGAATCCATAAATCTATCATGCTGGGTTTCTTATATCCCAGAAATTCAGTATTGTACTCTTGAGGCTCAGCATGGTAAGTACATCAAGTGACATTCTCAACAACACAGAGGATGTATTTTAATCTGCTGCCATTTTGCAACTGTAGTAATAAGACTCTGCCACTGAAAGCCTTCAGAAGCTTTGTGCCAGCACAATTAAATGAAGATCTAGAGAGGTTTGCAGGGATGAAAACCAACTTTTCATTTCCTTCATGTGCACAAATTATGTTAATGTATCAGCCTGTCAGCAGTGTTCAAGTGACCTTCAACTGGATGCTGCCTGATGAGATGGTGCCTGTGAGATCTCATTAGCTCTGCCCCGTATTTCGAACTCTTCTCACCGACAGGACAGTATTGGCAAGAGAAGCAATAATGATGGTGGAGAGAAAAGGCTCTGCAGTGCTGTCTGAGATTCAGGGCATCTCCCAGCACCTTAAGGAGTGTTCCTAGATGAGATTTCCAGAGGCAAAAACAAGGATGCTACAAAAGGCAGTGCTGGTATGAGGCTGTGCTTGCTTCCTGCTCTGCCGCAGCCTGAGAAGAATGAGATAAATGACTCAGCTCTCTACATACATGTATGAGGCATTTCCACTGGCCCTGGAAGATTCCAGCTTTGTGACATGCAATAGATCAGGGAATCTCTGCCATCATGAAATCAGGCTTCTTCAGGAATTTTCAACGCCCGGGACATTCTTACAATGAATATAATTAGCCCCATTTTAAAGCTGGCAACAAAAGCAGGGAAGAACTCGCAAAAGATCGCACACATTGGTCGGTCTTCCCTGGCAGATCCATTTAATTCCAGGCAAGTACTTAAAACACAAGACTCTCATGAATTTAAAACTCAATTTCCACAATGTCCTGTATTGGAGGTTATGCTCAGGAGTACTACAAAAATAAATTCAGCCCAAAATTTTAGGATTAAAATAATTTTAAAATGTTGCCTTAAAAAAAAAATAAATACATGAGCAAAGACAAGATCTGCAGTAACACAGAGAAAATTAATTACCTAGGCAGACTCCTTTTCAAGTTCATGACTCATGCCAGCATATAAATGTCTGCATGAAGCCAGCTCTAAATGCTAATTTTGTCACTGTAAGAAAATTGTAACGTTCTCTGAAAAGAACTGAGTGCATACCTTGCTATTGATTTTTCAAGAGTCTGACTGGCAGAGTGCTCTACTATAACTGAAGATTTGTGCTAATGCTCTAAAATGTTTTGCTAAATTTAATCTTTCACCACAGATATAAGAAACTCCTGGCCATGCTGCAGTTGGCCTCAGCTGCACAGAAGCTGTGGTCACAGCCACTTAATTCTTCCCTTTTAACTGAATATAGACATACAAGTGTATCACTCAATAAGTCAAAAATCCCATTCCATATAATCACAAAACCACAGTACAAAGAATACAAAGAGTAGGAGTAAGAAAAGATGCATTTTTGTTAGCACTAATCAGTGGTTCAAACGTTCCTCCCACTGCTCCCCTGCCAGAAGCTGCTGTGTTTATCAGCTGGTGCATGCACAGGGTCACAGTGCTGGACACTGACAGAGCTGCTGAGGGACCCAGCCCTGTCTGCCTCCACAAGACCCCTTCTTGGAAATATCACCTCTGACCACAGAGTTAATTTAGAGATGGGAGCTACCAAATAGAGGTATCTGATTTTTATATAAGAACTACCAAGTGGTCCTTGGGTTTTTTAAATCTGAATGGAGCACTACAAGAGAAAGTAAATGTGTCTGATGGTACATATGCACAGCCCTGCTTGGCCACATGGTGCCAAAAGCTACACATGCCATGGCTGAAAGCACCCTTTACAAGGGCAGCACCTCCATTAGGGGTCTTCCTCATTAAATTGGGGAAGAAAGAAACACAGGCACACCGACCTGGGCATTTCTCTCTGCTGGTGGCAGGCAGAGCCCAGGCAGTGCAGTGAGGAGGGAGCCAGCGGCGCTGCTGTGCTGTATCACCCCAAAAGCTGCTCCTGCTCTTCATCTCCCCTGGAAAGTCCCTGGCAGTGAGTGGGATGTCAGCATCATGCTGGCACCAGGAGTGTCATCAACACGAGGACCTCATTGTGACAGAGCCTCTCTCAACATGTAGCCATGCAAAGAGCCTTTAGCACCATGACTGACAAGGCACTGAGCACACAGAAGTTTTTGACTGGCAGACTGAGAGCAGGTCAAGTGTCCTGGCAGGCCCTGGCATGCCACAGGCTGCCTTCCCACTGCACAAAACAAAAACAGCACAAGAGAAAGGCTAAGATGGGGAAAAATGCCTCCTCCCCACCCTCACTTTCCTGTCGCCTATGGCAGCATGCACAGGGAACAAGACTCAGTCTGTAAAAGCAAGGCCCGGGGAAAATGTCACTTGCTGTCACCTACTGCACCCAGCCTCACCCCAGACACTGGGCACCCAGGGGAACAGGAGTCCAGCTGGTCCAGTGTTCACAGGGGTCACAGGAGATGAAGGCAACATGGGGACTGTCCCTGTGCAGCCCCAACTGCCCCTGTCCTGCTCTGCAGGGTGGCCAGGCTGGCCAAGGGCTGGCCCCAGGGGAAGAAGAGATGAGTGGAGAGTAAGACAGAGAGAGTGCTTGCTTCATCACATAAAGCAGCATTTGCACCCAAGCCAGCACAGATCCAAGCAGGGATGTTTGTATGATACAATGCCACATGGGTGGAAGTCTGAGCTTGTGCCTCCAAAGCAGCCCAGTCTTGCCCCAAAGTGCTGAACCCAAGCAGCATCTGGAGGCAACATGGGAAGAAGCATCTACATCCCACTTCCTATGCTATGTGGAGGCAGTGCTTACATTCAAAGGTGTTAGAGGGAAAGATAACTAAAGCATGTATTCTTTTTATTTTTCCAGAAAACAATTATGTATCTTGCACTTTTTTTCAGCTAATTTTAAATGTGAAGTGATTGGTTACTAAGCTCATTAATTCCTTGCAAGTGTTCTCAGAAAGTGAAAGTGGTCAGCCTAGATTGATTTTATGACTTTGTTATTATATTTTATTCATATCACTGTCATGGACTTATGCACACATGGAACAATCAGGCAACTGGACAAATATTAGCATTTCCATCTAAAGTGAAATAAAACCATTTGCTGGATGTTCCCGTGTTTCTGTAGCAAATCAATAGTGGATATTTAAATTGTTGTTTAGACATCAAAGCTAAGATGAATGGGGACGTTCACATTTCTTTCCTGCTGCTATGCTTTCAGGCTGTGCCTTTTAAATAAAACCTGGCATGTGCAATTCACATCACAGAATAATTTAGTTAAAAGCTACAGGTATTATTCTCAGAGCAACATGCCAGCCATATCCATACAATGGTACATTGATTTGGCCTGTTCATCTTAATTGCAGCAATTGAAAAGCATCCCCAGAATCTTTTATGTGGCTTGAATACCTACTTCATTATTACATCCAGACAATACAGCACTTGTGGGCACTAACCACTCAGCCTGCCAGGGAAGACCTATGGCACACCCCTGCTCAGGAGCCCATCTTATGTTAGATAGCTTCCAGAAACCAGGACAGTGCTGGGGCTTGAGATCAAACTTGCATACAGTCATGATTGTATTATCAGGATCCATTAATTTTCTAAGTGTCACTTCCCAAACACAAAGAATTCTCATCTTTAGGTCAATTAGTATTTTACTAAATTTTGTGGGAGGCTGGAGAAGGAAGAGGCAGAGTACCATGAGGTGGATGCAGCAATGACTCTTAGAAATATTATGGATGTATTTATTCAACTAAGAGGCTCTTTGCTGGATATATTATTGGATATGTGATTTATTTGTTATTTGATGCTCTGCTCAAGATGAATTCTTTTAAAGGCTTTACTCTGTATAACTAGAAGGGTGATGGATGGCTGTATTTTACAGAAAACAGGGATGTGACTTTTTAAATACCTTAGAAAATATTTGCATTTGCAAAACAGGACAAACACAAGAGCATAAATCAACAACAAGCAGTGCAAGTACGCTGTCAAGGACACAGACCTTAATGAGGCCACTTAGCTTGTGTAACTTAGGCCATACTTGGAGATGTACAATTCCACAGGAAGGTTATATAATTTCTCTTCTAAGAATGCAAAAAATAACAGTTATTAATTTGTGTTTCTGAAATGTGCCATGAAAAGTCCCAGATGCTTTCTCTAATGCCCCTCTTTTCCTGTTCTGGCCATGCTGACTCCAACACTACACCAGCCCCCCCCTCCCCTGGGCCCACCTGCAATAAAGCTCCATGGTCCTCTCTTTGAGAGTGAGCAGGGCCACACTTCTTACTGACAAGAGATTAGCAGAAGGTGACCCTTTGGAGGGGTCTGCAGCTCTAGAATGTTCTCAAGCCTTTGCCTTGCAGGTATTATCAAACAGATGCAACAGAGGCTAAATCTGTACCTGTATTTTAAATTGTAAGCACCAAGCAGGCCTGTTATGAAGACAGCCCAGGCATTAGTGGTGCCCAAATGTTGCTTCCAGATATCTGGTGTAAAGTGACTTATCCTGCATGAAATGAGGAAACGAGCTAAGGAGCTGAAGAGACAAGTGAGACAAAATCCCCAGGCGTAACTGATGGCTGTTTTCACCTGATCTTCATGTGATGAAACTGAGCCTCTGACTCATTACATTAAATTATATTTCCAAACTGCCACAGAAGAGAAGTGAAGAGCAAAAATATTACTCAGAAACTAGAAGCTCTGGTATTTAACAGCAGGTAGACACTGTAAGGACCCAGGAGAAGAAACTACAGCCATGGAGGCATCTTAACTTCAGCCAATCTTCCCTAATTTGGCTAACAGTATGTCCCTTACCAAAGGTTTTGAATTTCTGACTTTTAAATAAAAAGACTGGCAAAAAAAGACAGTAAAGACAATAGGTTATTAAATAAATAGTCTTAAACACTTCACTTCTCTCAGGTATCTATCCATCCATAGGTACTCAGCTGGTCTCTGTCATGCTCGTATTAAGAGCACATCCTAAAAACTCAGGATAGAAATAACAACAATCTTATAATGCCAGGTGACAACAGAAAATGGTATCTAAAAGGCATATCTAGACAATAAATATGTGTTTTCATTTTTCAGCTGATTAGTAAGCTAAGAGGTCTGATGTGTTCTTGTGACACAAAGTGCAAATCAATATTCAGTTTTCAAGCAAATGAAGTCAGTGGGCCTCCTCAATTTTGTTCAAAAACTGTCTAGCCTCTGTGACAACAGTTTCATATTGTCATGACCTATTATTGAAACACTGGGTTATTTTTTATATCAGTATGGTGGCAAAAATGGAGTTTGATCACATATTTTCCATGGGATAGCATCACATATATTTAATTCTTTTTTTGTGGTGGCTTCCAAAACTCAGTGTGAATCATTCACCTTAGGTCTTGCATTTCTGAACTATTTAAGAAATATTCACTGTTTTATGCAATCTTTAATATCTTTTTTTTTTTGTTCTCTGTGAAATTACAGTTATAAAAGCACAAACTTTGAATAAGAAGACACAGAAATGAAACACCTCTTTTCTAAACAGCTTCATGAATGGAAAGAAAATACAGATACCTGCCTACAGAATAAGGTCCAGACATGATTTCCTTCCCCTCACCATGTTTTTTCACAGCTAATTGCAAAACTGAACAACTTTTAAATGCTAGTTACAACTATGCCACCCTGTCTCAGTCACTAATATGCCCTTTCACTCAGTGTTTCCATTGTTACTTTTAATAATGTCTTTCAAATGTGAAGAGAAGAATCTTTTTTTTCCTCATATCCACATATTAAAATTACTTTGTTTTCTTAACTGCTCTTTACAGATTTTTTTGGCTATATGATAAAATAAACTAATGTGTCTCAATCCATTGCAGTTAAAACTGTGGTCACACTCACTTTTTGTTCTTGTTAGAAGTATTATCAGCAAACTTGCCTGCACATAGCCCATAATCCACCTGTAAAAGTAGTCCAAATAATCGAGTAGTAATGCAGGCTTTATATACATGAGTTCTTTCCTGGAATCCCTTCATTTTGATCCTCCACATGATTACTATACTAAAGCAACACAGGAAGTGCTCAAGAAAGGTACTTGGTATGCACAGAGTAAAGGATGCTCCCTGTTGCAAAAATCCCATTGTTCAAGTGAATAACATACACTGAAGCCATAGGGAAGTGTTGGGGGTTTTTTTGCAAGACTTTCATTTTACAATGAGATTGGTAGAATGGAATAAATATAATTCAAGATAGTCATTCCTAAACATTCTATTCATTTCACAAAAAGCACTCTTTTGGTAATGAAAAGTCTTTCTGAAAAAAAGGGCAACATGTTAACGAAACAAAGGACTGCTTCATTCAGGGAACAGGGTCAATCCACACTAACTTTTTGTGTGTGGAGATATTTGTGACTAAGACACTATGATAAACCTTGCACATCTTCAATATTTTAAACTGTAATATCATTGAGCCTTTCACTGACAAAGGTTTGACACGTGTTGAAGATAAGTAAACACAAGTATAGACTCATGCACAGGGAAGTTAAATGTGGTATAGTTGACAGAAACCCCCCAGCAATGTTTGGTTTCCCATTTTATGCAGTCACTAGTCCACGTGTTCCCCTGAGTCCATTACATTTCAGTCCTCAAATTATTATTTCTCATTCTCTGTTCCTGATATTATCTTGATATTCTTGGCATATGTTAATAACACCCACAGGGCAGATAAACTGTTCTAGTGGTCTCAAACTAATAAAAGAACGGTTCTTACCAGGCACAGAGGAGGTTCCTCAGAAACCCATTAACAGCTGCAATGATTCACTCAGTTTTCCATGGATCTGCATTTGCTGTGGCATCAGCTTTTCATATTAAGAAATGTCATATTTGGTAAATCCCCAGCAAATGGCAATTTTCCCTCAACTAGTGCGGTTCGACAGGCACAACATCAAAGATATACATTGTGGATGCAGTCCAGGAATGTATCTCTTTGGTTCAGGGGATTTGCCCAACTCTGGAGCAACCTCCATCTGCCTCATTTTATCAGAGAGCCAGGATGCTAACTTAAATGAGTTCTTGTATTTGAAAAGGCACCACTGCTCCCCTTACACCCCCAATCTTTCTTAGTACGGTCTCTCCTCCCATCATAGGCTTTATCTAGTTTCAGAAAAAGCCACTGAGGCTCACAGCTGCTTTTTCTTACTCTGGGCTCCCAGAGGCAGCAGTAACAGAAAACTCCCCAACCTGGACTTCTCAGCTGCTGACAGCAGTGATTCATCCAAGACTTCTCAGCAACCATGACCTAACAGCATTTCTGAGATGTGACTTGAATTCATGATTATGAAAGAGCTGAATGCTGCAGCTTATGTGGTTTTTAAACCTTCATAGCTGCTGTCACCTCAAAGCATGCTCCAGGTCAAAAGGCTGGGTTTATACACACAAATATATATGTACTTATATTTAAACAATGACACAAATGTTCTTCGAGGAGTATAACTGCACAACCCAAGCCTCCAGCTAACAAATGTCAATGGATATGAAGTCTCTGTGTGTTCATACACAAATGACAGATATATTTGTTTATGTAGTTTTTCTCACAGTGGAATTCTTACCACCTCATCACATCTTATCAGTGACTTACCATGATATCAACAAACTCGAGGACACTGGGAAAGCAGAAATTATTATTAAAGTATAACAAGATTGTGTTGGATAAACAGGCATGGATTTATTTTCTAATGTGATATAACCCAAATATCTAGCTTTTAGATAGGTCAGTACATAGGAAATAAGCAGAGAAGTCTCTGAGCTGTCAGGTTGCCTTTGGACAAGGACATGACAAACCTGACGTTGTTTAAGTTTAAATTTCCCAGTAACACTGACACTTCAAAGCTGGGGGCTCCTGAGCCAGAGGCCCTGGGAAAGGAGGAATAAAACATCCTCAGCAACTAGTCAGTCAGCAAAGGCTCATAAGGCCACAGCCTTGATGACTGACAGGAAAAATGAAGAAAAAGTCCAGAGCAGACAAGGGGGCCCCTAGAATCACAAACAACAAAGATAAATATTTTTTAATAGACTTGCCAGCTTCTGACGAAATAAATGAAAGATCCTAGCTGCCCTTGGATGTTGGTTCTGGATGCCAGTATTTCCCAGGCTTTAGCTCTTTTTGCTCTGACTTAATACACCCTATTGCAATCTATGGAAACAGATTTCACAGTGTTTGAGAGCAAAAGAAATGTGATTTTATTTTAATTGTTGTTATTTAGAAAAGTTGATTTAGAAGGCAGCAGTCCCAGCTCCAACATCCGTTAATGACAATTTAAGTAGAAGTGTATTTTTTAATTTATTCAAGTTATAATTAGGTAATTATAAGCAATCAAGTGAGAGCTGTTTAAAAGCTACTGGCCACAGCTGTTAGCTACCTCATCTCGTCAGAAATCAGCACCCCCTCAGCTGGGGGAATTTAGCAAACCTGTTTTATGACAGCAAAGTGTAAGTGCTCACGTCTTCAATTACTCAGCTGAGAAATCGGCAGCTTCTGGGGGTAGGGCAGTAAGTTTGTTACAGCTCCACATGGATCTGGAAAGGGCATATCTGACTGTGCCCACCAATTTGAGCTGTTCTTTCTCCAAAGGTGACTGTCAGTTTCTCGTTCATATTGCTACTAATATTCCTCCCAGGGCTGCTAAGATAGCATGCGTTTAAAATGCTGTTCTCGTCTGAAAAATTATTTTAATTAAAATGATATTCAGGGGTCCCATATTCTTTGGTTTTCACTAATTATCTTAGCACATTTTTACAGCTTCCAAGCTAATGGGTGCTTTCACTAACTGCCAGCTCCCAAATTAAACATGGGATCTGAAAAGGCTTTTTATTTCTCATGTCATGTTTTCCTTCCATTCCATCTTCTGGGATTGCATAGAGAGACACTGCAAGGAGAGCATCCTCCAAAGTCTCTTCTCACAAAATTCACAGATGAGTCTGGCTAAATGTATTTGACAGCACAGCACATGGTCCAGCCACTGTGCTAGGTCTGTGGATGAAATGGCAGCAAGGAAATACTTTAGAGTTTAAAGTAAGCAAGAAAGAATTACTATGAAATCATTAGTAGTGATAAAAAAACACAGAAAGCAGAACAGTTAAGCAGGGAAGTGTAATTTGGACACACAAGCAAGCAGTGCTTAAAGACACAGTGATAGAACACACCCAGAGCAGTGGTTTTGGTCCAGCAGTTCACCATGTGGCTTTCTTCTTCCATCAGCTCTCCTGTCAGGGGTTCGAAATTCACAGAGATTACACACACAGAAATGTAATGGAATTAGGAGAGGATTTCTAATACAGCACACTCTTGAAAACCTGAATACATAATGGGCTTTTCATAAAATGTGTTTGCAATACACTAGATTTTTCAGGATTTTTGTGCTGGGTACTTTCTCCTCTACATACCATATTTATTTGTTTCAGAAATGCAAGCTAACATGCTAAAGTTATAAAAGACAAGCCTATCAAGCACATCACAGTTAACTTTTCATGGAAACTTATTCAGAAATCAAGTAGATTTAACTTAGCCCCCTAGAAACAATCAGTGGACACACAGATTCTTCCAGTCTTTCCAAAGGACTCCCACCTTGATGTGTACTTAGCCAATGTCCAACACAGAGAGCAAAATATTTCAGCCCTTGCTAGTAATGCTGCTCTTTTCTCTGCAGAGAAACTCTGACCTAGAGGAGCAGGGGTGCACAGAGCATAAACCAGGTACAGACTGGTTCCCAATGACATCCATGTGCTGTGCTCCATGAATGGAAATGAAGGATCCTAAACAGAGTGAAAAGATGCACAGTAGATTTCTGAAAAGACAGGGGTATAACACTGTTGTAAAAGACATTGTACAGGTTTAAGTTTAAACACCCTTTTGCTATGCATTGCTCATCCAAAACAAACAAACAAGGTGCACACTAGCAGATACAGCTGTGAGCTAGCCCAGGAGCAGCCGCAGCAATTGCTTCCCCAAGAAACCCGAATATGATTCCTGACAGCCCTTTCTGTGGGCTCACAGAGGCAACTGGCCCCCAAAGGAAAACTGCCACTCACAGGATCCAATGAGTGAATTTCTCAGAGGGTGCAGGGACAGAGGACATATAGGTAGGACAGCATGGAATAAGAATTCTCAAAAGAAAGAGGTCACAGGAACCAGCACCTGCACTTCTACAGAGGACATGATTCTATTCAAGAAAAGGGATAGCTTTAACACTAGCAAATTAAAACAGTTCTTTGCTTTCCAAATGTTTCAGTTAGTGTATCAGTCTGACACTTCTATAGAGATAGCACACTCATATTGCCTCAAAAAAATCGTGCACTCAATCCTTGGAAATAAACTTTCTGAAAATACTGATAGAATCTACAGACACAAAAGTGCTTCACATTATATTTGGGAAGATACTGCCTGAGGCCTGACTTAGGCACCCAGTTTCTGGATGGATGTGACTATTTCTAGAATTTGGATGTTAACGTGTTTATACCAGATGTGTCAAAACAACCCTCCTAAATCAAGATCCTCTAGAAACAACAGATCAAGCAGGAATGAGACATAAGGCAGTGAGCAGATTTCTGAAGGACTCTGTGTCTTGGGCTGCCCTGGAAGAAAAATTCATGCCTCCCAAGTCCTTCCCAGCCCCTCTGCAGGGGGTGGAGCCCCTTCAGGCCTGCAGGCTCTCTTTCCCAACTCATACCCAAATGATTCAAGATAACTCAGTCCCCGGGGTTTGATTTACCTGGCTCTACAGGTGAATCTGAGGAAACATAAGGGCAGGTGAATGTGTTTAAAGGAAACTTTTTTCCCTATTTTTTTTTTTTTTTTTAATTAAGAATATTTCTCATTCCTTTCTTCCTAACAAAGATTACCTGGGAGCCACTGCATGTCCCAACACCCATAGCCTGACCAATGGTGCCAGCTCTCCCAAGTCTTGCTCCTAATCCCACTGTAACCAGATATACACTGGCATTACTGTTACTCACCTGCATCCCTTGACATTTGCAATTTTTATCATATGTAATTGAATGCCAGACAGATCATTTTGAGATATGGTCTTGGTGTTTTTGTGTACAATCGTGAATATGAGAGAGTAGGTGAAAGTGTGTGAAATTAATTTTATTTTAAAATGAAACTACTTTCCCCTCTCATACAGTTCTACTACAGTAGCTAGGTTTTGTTTCTGAAAGGTTGCATCTTTTACTACGCTGTGGCCTTGGTTTTGTTGAGCATCATCCAGGTGCTGTTATCATACAGCTATGAAGTAAATGTGTGGCTCTTTTATAAGTAAGAGCAAAGTTCGTTTTGTTTTGTGTATTATGAAAAAGCCCTACACATACCATGCTGTGTACAAGGGAACTTAATCCTCTTTTGAGGAAAACCAATCTATTTCATTGCACATAGCAGAACAGCCCCTGGACAGGATAGGTGCAACAAGATCTATTATTGCACCGCTCCCTGTGCTGCTGCAGTGAAGCCAGTGCTGTGTGCTCTGAGCAGCTGCAGCTGTGTACCCTCATAAACACAACAGCAACTTCTGCAGATGTAGTGGGAACTGAACAATGGCACTAAACACAGAAAACAGGAGAAAAATGAACTTGTGTTTTAAGCAACTTTAAGGAAATGAATGCTGATCACTCAGAAAGGTGAATAAAAGAAATCTAAGGAGAAATGTATAATCAAAGCTTGAGCTAGACTGTCCTAAAGGTCACACACCACTGTGCTGACACAAAACACAGCATCAAGATTTTTCATCCTTCATTCCAGCATCTGCAGCTGCACAGCAAAAGGACTGTGATGACCTACCTCATCATTAATGCACCTTAGCACACCTGCTTTGTAATAACTCAACTGCCCAGAGTGACACAGTAAACTTCACACGTGTTGTTGCTTTGTAAAACCGTAACAACTTTAGGGCTGCTTCTTGTCATGCGTGTCTTTACTAGTTTGTTATTAAGCATTAATTAATCACTCACATACCAGCAGCACTGAACACTGCTGAGTGGGACCCAGGTTATGAAGTACCAGGTCCTACTCAGTTCTGTTGCAACAGTATATCTCTGCCTCTCCCACAGCAAATAAGGATATTTCTACAGCCAAATCACACCAGTTATTCTAAGAGAGCCATCACCAACTTTCAGTTATCAGGATTTAAAAAGGCTACAGAGAAAAATCAGAGAAATTCAGAACAACTTTAATCAACTCGTAGCTATAAAACAGTAGCTCAGGTTGTATGGTAAAGCTCAGTCTGCCTCACCAGGCTCTTTCTTTCTTTCTTTCCTTAGAACAGACAATGCTCAAGGGAGCATTTGGAACAAAATTCTTCTTTGCTAATAGCCCACTGATCACTAGGATTGCTACATCATATTAGCACATGTACAAGGAACCCACACAGCAGCAGAGATATCAAGGATGCCTTCAAAAAATGCTAAAGCTAAAGTCTTCTAAGTTGTGTTATTCCCACTGTGTACAATTTTCTGTTGTTTCATTTACTTAACATGTCAGATGAGGCAATGAGACCTCAATTCCTTTACAGGCCAGAAAAAGAAGCAATAGTAAAGGTGATCATGCAGCTGGAAGTTCATGTGAAACCTGACTGAGAACTGCTTTCATAACAGACTGGACACATAATTTGGTTTTACCTTGATAATGTAACTTATTCAGTAACTACCAGGCGAAGTCTGCCAAGAAGTCCAATAATTTCTGTGAACATTCCATTGCAAACCAGAGTTTTACCCCAAACAAGTGCACTTGTACCAAGAACAACTATGAAAAACTTTATTGCACAAGCCAGGACTTTCTGGGTACATATTCAGAGCCCTTGCTTAGAGCAGATGCAATAAATCTATTATTTCCTGAAAGCATTAGGCCCACTGGGTCTATTTGGGACTGCCCAGAAAGTTTTACAATGGTAAATTAAAAAGATGAATAAAGTCATCAGTATATTAAGTCATCAGTAGACAGACAAGCAGCTCTGTGGAATTTATCTGCAGTTACCCACAAGTATGGCACTAAGACCAGGGCTCATATAAAACACTGGATTTACCTCAATCTGGTGCTACTCAATTGCATGGCAGTTCAGGATGTAAGACACTTGAAAGAATCATGGAGAAATCCTCAACAGTTACCCTGACAAAATTTCCAGGCATGCAGGGAACAGTGCATCTAGAGAAGCACAGAAGCAGACTGACACTGAGCATAAGTAGCAAAGTCACAGTGGGGCCTTGTCCAGTACTGCAGAAAACCAGAAACATGTGGAGAACTGAACCATCAGTGTTCAGTCAGGTGGCTTGAACAGAAAATTATTGGTTTTTTAAACAAACACCGTTCCATCTCTCAAATAACCCTTAATATAGGTTTTAAACAAAATTTACAAATTTCTCAATGTGGCCATCTTTGCATCCTACGAGCAATTATATTGAAAACATGTAATTTACAGATGGTTCATTAATTTAGAATCCAGATCAATTATTTAAAAAAAAATAGCTTTCAATTTAGTTAAACCACTTGAAAGATATTTCATTTAATTCATGGTTGGTTTCAGTCCATTCCTGTATATAGTTCCAACAACACCATTCATCTGAGTACAGATATGGAGCTGTATAGGCAGCAGGTAACAGAGCTCATGAAGTGTTAACAATGTTTCATTTTCTTCAATAAACAAAATATTTTCTAATACTTTAATTTTCATACTATAGCTGAGAAAGATCTCACGAATTAGAGGTGTGCATGAATCATAAGCATCCATTTTATGAAAAAAAAAATTGTATTTCTGTCTTTTTTTCCATTTTAAAATGGGGTGAAAGGCTGGAAATGTGACATATTCTACTGAATAGCTACTTCTGAGAAATAACAGGCTGTCATACCACCTCCCTGTATGGCTGTCACTCATTTCAAGCAGCCTGCCTTGCTCATAGCCTACCTACTGCACTGGGTGGGTAGGAGGAAAAAGCAGGCTTCACCTCCATCAAGAATTGCTGGAGAATTGCATACATCACCAGGGATATTTTGATTCTAACATACAAGATTTCTCTGAGCAAAAGTGCTCTTAACCACAGGGGTCAGTACATATGCACGTGTTTACCTACAAATACTGTTTGGTACAGGTTAGAGTGCACAGATGTCAGACCAAGCAAAATCCCTGTGATTTTGTCTGTCTGAGGTGTCGAGAGATGATGACAAAAATGGAAAGCCAATGGGATCATCTTTAGGATGAGAACACTATCAGAGCACATCTTCTACTCAAAAGACTGGAAAAACCTTGAAAAAATACTCAGACACTCCTTGTAGACTTCTTTTTCTCATACAAGAAGAGCCTATAGATATAGAATGGAAGTGTGGTAAGGGACAGTAGCTCACCAAAGCTTCCACAGGTATGGTTCCAGATACAGCTTAAGGGCTCAGATTATGATGGCAATAAATTTTTTAAAAAATCAAACCAGGATAAAAGCTAAGACTAATAGAATTTGCTTCTATATAAGCAAAGCTCTGTTATACCCACTTTGAGCCATTGCACTCACAGGTAGAGAGACAGAGGAACTTGGGACTGAGGTGAGCAGGCCTAGAAATCGCCCAGACACACATGCTGTTCACCTGTGTAAATCCTCTCTGACCTAATTCACGTGTTATTTTAACTGTCTGTTCTCATTGATCATGGCAATTGGCAGCCCCCTGCTACATCCCAACCCTCTGCCTGAAGCTCGTGAACCTTTGATGTGCCACCCTACAGGAAGTCGGCATTTCTCGAGCGGGACAGGGCCAACATCCTCCTGCTGAGCCCAGGTGGCCACAGGGGCTGAGGCCACACTACTCAGACACCTGGCACATCTCCCTGCAGTGGCAATCTTTTATCTCCTAACTCTGAGATTACTGATAGAAATTGGGTAAATCCCTGTCTCTCTGAGCTGCAAAGAGCACTTAAAAAGCTCTGACTCACTGTACATGGGTGGCACAGTGTTTGAACAAGCTCTGCTGACAACCTGCAACAACAGCTGGGAGAGCTGTGACCTTTCTCAGCTCAGAGCAAGAGGCTGTTAATTTTGAAAGCCAGTGACAAATCAACATCAGCTTTGTTGGGAACGTAACAAAATTACCAGAGGTAAGAGGGAAGATCATATTCTGAAGTAAGCAGCTTGAATAGCTTATGAATAGAATTTACAATAACATCAATGGGGTTTTTGGGTTTTTTTTCAGATATTCCCAGCCAGGAAAAATAACATTGAATTCTGCATCTCAAGTCAAATCTTCTCCTCTCACAAACATCCACATCAGACAGAACTTTCTGTAAATCACCAAAGGAGACAGGCAGAACTAGGTAAGCATCTCCACTTCTCTCATTAGGAAGCTGTTGCATAATTTTTGTCCTCTGCTGGTTCAAAATATTTTTTAATTTCTAGACTACATGTGTCCCTCCTCAGAGCATCTATTTATACAGCAGGACAGGCCTATGACTGAAACAGTCCTAAGCATTCCCTGATTTTTATCTTCCAGGGAAGTAACAATGAAATCCTCTCAGGTTTTGCTTTTCTAACCAAAACAGCCAACTCCATCTCACCTGCTTAAAAAGTCACTTTGTTCCCCATATCACACCACTTCATTTGTCTGATTTGCAAGACCCAGCTCCTTCCTTCCCCGTAAGAAAAGGGTATGTGAGTCCCCCTTTCTCTTCATTACAAGTCCAAGCTTTGAGTCATCAGCATATTTCATTAGTACTGTTATTTTATTGCAAAGATCTATTGTACAAAACTGCTCCCAAGACCAACAAGAATTTCTCTAGTAAGTTCCAACATTTCAGCTTCCAGCACTAATTGTTGTCAGATCCCCATTAGCCAATTCCTTACTCATCTCAGATTTTTCTCCTACTAATCTGACTCACTGTATATAATGATTCTCCATGTATTAAAAGCATTTTGGCTATTAAAGAACTATGCATCAAAAAAACGCCATATTAAGGGAAAAGCTTGGGTACTTCATGAAATCATCTTCCAGAACCACTAGAGCCATAACACAGTAAAAGCATCTGCTAACTTGTCTGTCCTCCAGTGGGGAATACTCAGCCCCCTTTTCCTTTGTCTCCACCCAGTCTGAGCACAGAGTGAGTGTGGCATGGCTTTAACCTCACCTCTGGTTATTTCCATTGCAGGAGCACTTGTGCCAAAGCTCATTTGGAAAGATGTTGGCTGCTCAGTTAAGCTGCTCCTGACAGTAGTTTTGTGCCAAGATTTGACAGTTCCCACCCAGCTGACAGACCTTTTACTCTGTTTCATTGTGCCCTGGCTGCTGTGAGGGCACCCATGTCCTGTTGGGAGATGGAGTGAGAAAGGAGGGAATGACTTTGTAGAAAGCTGAAGGAGGGTTTTCAAGAGCACTTTCAATGACACACTAGAAAGAGCATTTCAAACTAATCTCCCTAAATCAGATGAAGTTAATTAAAGCCAATCAAGGGTGCAATTCCATGTTACTGGTTATGATGAAGAGCCACTAAGAGGTGCAGCACAGCTGCACCAGCCCCTGCCTGACCTTACAGTGTGCTGATACCAGAAATTTAGACAGAAGAAAAACTATCACTTAGGGTATTTTTCAGAAAGCTCTTTCTCTCTCTCAACCAGTTTGCCAGAAGCACCAACGCCAGCACTAGTGAAGCTGTTTCAAGCTTTACTGGAATAAGCATACTCATTAGGCAGTTGTGCTGCCTGCAAAAACAATTTATAAACAGAGTTAAATAGAAGGAATGCAATTCCTTTTTCTTTTTTTATTTTTCTTTTTTTTTTATTCTTATTATTTTTCTTTCTCTTTCCTTTTTTTCCTTTTCCTTTTCCTTTTCCTTTCCTTTTCCTTTTCCTTTTCCATTTCCTTTCCTTTTTTTCTGTGCCAGTGAAGCCTGTGAGCCCAGATTCATGGCTGAGTGCTCCCATCCCCAACTGTCTGTCTTGTCCCCTTGCCAGACAATATTTTGCCTGTAACAAGAACAATAAAAATGGATATGTCTGTGCTCAGATGGCCTGTCTGAGCATCATCATCCAGGTCTGTTGTTCCTGCTTCAGACAACATCTAAAGTCATGCCAGCAAAATGCAGCAAGAATGTCCACTGAAAGATCTGGGGTTGATCTAGAGACTAGAGATGTAGCTATCACTTCCTCAGAAAGATAAGTGGAAATCTATCCTAGGCCTATGTTAATCTTCTGTCCATTTAACTCTTACACCCACTTCTAAAGAATCTATGTTAAGAGCTCACTTTTGCAGCATATAGCTTTGTGTTGTCTAAAATATTGCACCAGAAATGTTACAATGGTCTGGGAGAGTGAAGCTGTTGAACCCTCAGAATGAAAAAATGTACATTAAGAATGAAAATGTTTCCCATTTCCCAGCAGAACTTTAAAGCACAAATACTCTAGGCAGTCAGTTTGCAGATGAAAGTAAGTTTTTCTCATAAAATACGGCATTTCAAATGAGATGTGCTAACATTTTTAATTCATGTGCTTCCTTCTAAAGATTTCTCTTGACAAAATTGTGAGTGCTGTTATCAGCATTAGGAAGTTTTGCCACATCACTTGTTCTATGTGCCTGCATGAAAGACTTGAGCTTCCCAAGGAGCGCAGTAATCTCCCATTGTTTGAAGGGCTGTATTGTTTTCATGTAGAAGGGTGAAGATGGAAAAGTTCATGTTTATGTACTTAGGTACATTCTTGATACACAATCGGGAAACTCTTCTCAAAGTATTTCCAAACTCAACTTCAAATAATATACAATACTGTAAATTCCGCTCTTGTGTAATCCCATCACTTGAGATTAATCATGTTCCTCTGAAATAAGAGAAAGTCACATGGATTGTCTTGCTGAGGAGCTACCAACCATGGCAGAAGTAGAACTATGCATGAAAATGAAAATTTAAAATTCTGAATAACATCAAAGCATTAAAAATATCAATATAAACTGCTAGACAAAATCACTACATTTGACAGACGCTTCACATGGTGGACCCAGAATAGTCCTAAGCAACATCTCTACAAGCTTTGCACTCTCATGCTGTCCCCCATGCTCTCATGCCACTATATATTCTTGATCTAATGCTATAAAACATACTCTCTGTGGCTGTGACTAGCCATCTCTTTATCCCATACACTTTGTTATTTTTTCTCTTTGCATTTCTCTCTCTAACAACACACAGTGTGAACTTTGTGCAGCTTTGGAAGGTCAATCTCACCATAAAAACCAGAAGAAAAGGGCACCTTCCACTTCACATATACTTGGCCAGAGGTAGGTCTCTCCATCTTGAGTTAAAGTAACATGAAAGGCTGACAAAAGAAGATTTGCTGCCAAATTGATCTGCAGACCTGTGCAGCAAAACCTCTACCAAACAAATCCTCTGGCAGCAACAGTGGCATAAGGCATCCTCAGCTCCCTGATGTCTCATTCCCTTCCCTGCCCATGGCTGAGCACCATCACACCTCATGGTGCCAGCGTGGGATTGCATTGTCAAACAGGTTGTGCCCCCTGAGACCACGGGCATTTTGCCAGCAGAGCAGAGACTGTGGCAACTTGGAGCACAGGGGTAGGGAAGAGGAGGCCAAAGCCAGAGGAAGGCCTGCATTTGGATAATTAATCAGAAAGTTCCATATCAGCACAGTTTACAGAGATAATCTGTTCTTAAATTCCTCTGGTTAGAAAGTGCAGAAAGTTGGAAGGAAAAAGACAATGTGAAAAGTGAGGATCCTGTTTACATATCCCACATTCAGAAATCCTCAGAAATACTACTTTTATTTTGCTCTCCACTAACTTCATCCCAGTGTATAAAACCTAGAAGTATTTCCCAAGAATCTGAGCTGTTGATATCTGAATTTTTCTCAGTTATCTATCATTATTCTTTTTCTACAAGTTAATTTTCCCTGTTCATTCACTGGCATTATATTTGTAATATAAATATTACAAATTCTAAACTTCTGTAAATACTTGCTGTATAAATATTATTATTTACTATGGTAAATGATTTCTAAGTAAAAGCTGATCTCAGTCAAGTTTCTTGTATTAGTGCTATGGACTACTCCAAAAAAAAAAAACCAACCCCGATACTGTATAGAAACAGGTTTTGTTTTATATGACATACAACAACATATCATCTTTTATGTTCTGGGCCTTTTAGCCTTGCCAAGAATTACTTCATCTGGAAAATATCCTGGTAGGGAGACGTACTTGTAACTTTAGATACCATGAAGCACAAGTCTGAAACTTCAAATTTCAGCAGTTTCTTCATAACAGTAAGGGGTAAAAGAACTCCACTTCAGCTGGAATATAAATAAAGTTAAGTGAAAATATTATTGCTTAGTAGTCCAGCTAACAAGCAGTAGCAAAGAAACCAACAAAGTGAAATTAAAGCAAAGTTAAGTCATTTACAACATGTCAAGAGAACTCCAGATTCACTAATTTCCCTTTTCATGTAAGGCTTGCTACTTTGGTTCTACATGCCTCAACACTGTTTGGGTGTAACAAAATCATAGAAACACAGCAACACAGGATGGTTTGGCTTGGAAGAGATGTTGAAGATGTTGTACTTCCAAGCCCCCTGCCATGGGCAGGGACATCTTTCACTAGACCGGGTTGCTCAGGGCTCCATCCAACCTGGCCTTGACTGCTTGCAGGGATGGGGCAACCACAAGTTTAGTGAGCAACATGTTCCATCATCTCACTGCCCTCACAGTAGGGAATTCCTTCCTAATACCATATCTACACACACTCTCTTTCAGTTGGAAGGCATTCCCCTCGTCCTATCACAACAGGCTCTTGCCAAAAGCCCCTCTCCAACTTTCTTGCAGGCCTCCCTTCAGGTACTAGAAGGCTGCTGTAGGGTTTCCCCAGAGCCTTCTCTTCTTCAAGCTGAACAACCCCAACTCTCTCAGCCTTTCCTCTTGGGAGAGGCACCCAAAAGTAAGTCTGGTTTCCTGACAGCTTACTTTCAAAGAGTGTAAGACCTTGAAGTCCTATTCAACGGCAGAAAGTTTCATTCCAGGTTTTTCATTAAAAACAAACAAGCAAGCAAACAAACAAGCACAGAGGAAAAACAAACAAAATACAAGCATTTTAGCCTCTGAATATGTCTGAATTTTCAGGCCTTAGGCAGGTTACTGCCAGCCTAAATCTCTAGATGTGCTTGCCTCCAAATATCCAAAAGACTGCGAAAGACAAAGCCCACCTGCAGATCATAGGAGGGAAGGGATTGAGTTGAGCAGAGTTGAGTAAAGCTTAGAGCTGGCCAGCTCAGTACCTTGACACCTGAAGAGACATCAAAGCACCACCTCATAAAACCACTGAGATGGTGCTGTCATTCCTGAATCAAACATTCTTTGTTATGCAGCTCTACCTCTGTAATGTAATTTCTCCATCAGTGGAAGTCTATAAAAAAGAGTTCAATGGCAAAGAAGACTCATGTTGTAGCAAGGTGGGTTTCAGCCTCTTCTCCCAGGTAACTAGTGACAGGATGAGAGGACATAGCCTCATGCTGTGCCAGGGGAGATTTACGTTGGACATTAGGAATTCCATTAGGAGGAATTTTTTCACAGAAAGGGTGATTAGACATTGGAATGGACTGCACAGGGAGGTGGTGGAGTCACCATCTCCTTGAGTGTTTAAGAAAAGACTGGACATGGCACTCAGTGCAATGGTCTGGTTGACAGGGTGGTGTTCAGTCACAGATTAGACTGGATGCTCTCAGAGATCTTTTCCAACCTAACTGATCCTGTGATTCCTTGCCCTCCGCTACCATGTGATTTCCAACCCCACAACTTTAGCTTTGTCATCTTGCAGGTGTGTTCCTGCCTTATTGCCAGCACCCAGGAATGCCTCTCATGCCACATGACAAAATATGGATCTGAAATAGTGATCACAGAAACTCAAACATCTGCAGAAAGGGAGACGGAACTAGCAGAGACCCTGAAACTATCATTCTTCAGTACAAGAGGATGAGGGTCATGATAATCATGTTTGCAGCACTATAATTTACTCCAAATGAAGCACTTAACAGATCTTTCCCTGTTACTAAAAAGGCTCTTAGGTTCCCTTGCCAACACTGATGCTTGGAGGTGAAGTGAAAACAAGAAGGGCAGAAGGGATGCAGCAGAGAAAGGCTTCTCTCTCAGCTGCGTAAAACACAAACCTTGATGCTTCATTAAGCCTTTGCATAACTGTCCTGACAAGTGCAATGCTTCTGTCAGTCCTGTGTCAGTCCTAGCATAGAAATTCATACCAGGCAAGCTCTGCTAAAGAAGCAGTCACCAGAAATGTATCACTGAGTGCTCTGACCACTCTGTTCCTCCACCTCTCCAGCTGCATTCCTTATCTTCCCTTCTCAGAGCAGTATGAGATCACTGTACTGAATTCTAATCTCTTCACAAGAGGTTGTTTATACAGGCATGTCTGTTTGGCTATGGGAAAGAGTACCTCTTTGCACAGGTTTGTCTATGTCCCACTGAGAGCCACTAAATATTTATGCCAGCTAAAAATTTAGATGTTTTCCTGATTTGTTTAATCCAATTTTAGTGTAACTGCTTCCTGAAGTGATGGTCACACCTTCCCATCATTTCTGTCTTCATGTTCCCAGCCTCCTCCTCATCACAATGCTAAAAACTGTGTCTGCATGATAAAGGAAATGACTTGCTGTAAATTCACCCAGTGGCAAAAAAGCTGCGAAAGATGAGTTTTCAGCTGGACCAGCTCTCTGATCCAACAACTTGCTATGCAGTCATGTCTTTACTGAGCGCTGACACAGGAAGCAGAAAATCACCAACAGCCTTAAATCATGAAACAGCAACCTAAGCAAAACACAGTAACAGTGGCTGAAAGTTTTGTAAGTCCAAAGTCCCTAGAGCTCAGAGTATCAGTCCAGTTTAGGGACTGGTGCCACATGGAAATCGTCACCTGCAGGGACCCCAGGGACCCCTCAGCAGTCTGAGGGTGCTGTGCCAAGAGGGCCCTCACACCCCCCTCACAATTAAGGCTGTCTGTGTCACAGTATATTAACAGTGCTGTGCAAAGAGGAGCAGTTATTGTTATTGGAAAGTCATGATAAAAACACCCCTCCAAAACCAGCAAGGCAATGGTCTGTGAGAAGCCAGGAAGCCAGACCTTTTTGCAGACATTTTGCTTTTGTTCAGCATTAGTTACTCAGATATTGTCACACTTCCATTTCAGGGGATGGCTGGCTCTGACACTTTTGCATCTTTCTTTCGTGTTTTTATGATTCGTATATTCAGAAACAGTTTTCTGTGAGGTTCATTATCACCTTATTAAATGCCTAATCCTGTAGGGCATGGCTGACATAAATACTAACTTTAAATTTCTGGCATCAAATATAGCCACATAATTCTACCTTGATGTTAAATTTGGCTTTTGTCTAATTTAGCTGACATTGAATGACAGGTCAACAGCAACAGCTACAAACTAAGCACATACCAAAAGGTACAAAGCCTGCCAGGAAACCAATTCAAAGACACACTGATTTATGAGACATACTTGTGCCCAGCCTTGTGCCAAAGATAAGGAGATGCTGCCTCCAGAAGAAGTCAAATGCGAGGTGCTTCTTTCCTCAACAAGAAAAGAGCAGCACCTGGGGGCAGCTCCACATCAGCTGGGCACTCCTGGCCATTGTCTGCTGGGAGGTTGCAAGGAGCCCATTTGTGAGCACAGATCTGTCCAGCAGCTGCCACAAAGAAAGGAAACTAAAGCAAGGACTTGCAATAAAAAATGTTTTCCCCATCCCAGAAATGTCTTACAGCAAGCCAGTTCACACTTTTGAAGATCCTGTGGTAAAATGAAAATGTCACCAAGCACCAACACGGCATGCACTGACACAGTATCACCTGCTGACACAACAATCACCTGCACCAGTGAACTGTGGAGTTAATGTCAGTTCTCCAGTTCCTTGAACACTAATTTTGATCCCCAGAATGTGACCCAACTAATTGGGGTTAACAACAGCTCAAGTTAGGACTCCGGTGAGATCTGTTTTAGGTTCCCTTGCCTTTCCATTTTAGAAAATGAGATTGTAACAAAGACCTGTTAAAAAGGTGTGAGTGCAGCTCATCACTGATTTTATTTATAACAATCCCCATGAATGTCATCTCCTGTTTTCCCCAGGCTCCTTTAAATGCACTGCAGTCACAAGGGTGATGTTAACCATGCTGGGAGGAGGACAGCTGACAGTAACCTTATCTTTGGCCTCTGGATAACATGGTGACACAAAACTAGGAGGCCTGCCTAGGATTGGGAGCAATCTCCCTCCTTCAGTCCTTATCAGACCATAAAACTAGGGCTTGTGGTTTGTCTTTCCTATTGTCTCAAGCTTCCATGCTGAACCATAATGTCAAGAGCACAAAGTGTTACCTTAGCAAGCAAGGGTTCATCAGCTGAGATGTGCCAGAGAAAAGAGCACCCACATAAGTCCTTCTAGCCAGAGTGGTTCATCTGGAGCTGGATGGGGCTCTTCAGCATATCCGCATGATTCTTTGGCCCCCTCCAATAGATGTTCTCCTGCACCCTCTGGGGTTCCCTTCACTACTGAAATGGAGGCATTCCTCATGTCTTATCAGTCCCCCAGTCCTGATGCTGAGCTTGATTTCTGATTGCACAGACCAGGACAAGCTGCCTCAGACGGGCAGGCCAGCTCCTTTCTGTATCTGTGAGCTCATCTGAATCACTCCACCTTCATAATGATGCCAGGGAAGAAGCAGGAACATTCTGTGGGAGCGAAAGCCTCACAAAAGCCTCTCCTAGGTAAAGGTAGGAATGAGGATGAGTAGTGAAGTAGGCTAACATACTAATCCAGATTGAAAATGTCAGCCTGGTTTTGCGCTGGCTCCATTTTAACTGGGATGGCAGCTCCGGGTGAGCCAGCTCATCGCGCGACCTCTCAACCTGTGTGGGAGAGATGATCTGTCAGCCTGGCATGGGGGACATCAAATCAGAGTCACTGCAGTGCACAGCCTTCCCTCCTACACAGTGACCTGTCCACCTGGACACAAAACTCATGGTTCATAAGCCTGTGGTTAGCCAAACACATTGTCTTCCTTGCCACAAGGCGAAAAAACAACACAAACTCCACCAGGAATGAGCCAGGTTAGCTCTTCACTTTCCCCATGATCTTAGCCTTGATGACTAATATGATAATCTCATATTCTTAACCAAACCAAGTTTATATATGACTGGTTCATATATGGGCCTCAAGGGCACATCAAGGCTGAATTTCTTACTTCTCTGTGATAATCAAGTTTGGTTCCAGTAATTTAGATTCTCAGAGGGGTTCCTGTCCCTTATACTGAAATTTCTAGGACTGGAAGCACAGTAAGAAGTTTTTTTAAATGCCCAAGAGGTAGACTGGAGCTTTCCAGATCATTCTGAGTGAAAAGTGACTAAAATGGTACCTCGGGGTTCAGTAGCAGTTAATAGTCTGATAGTCAAATTAAGTTTGGTCACTTTGGGTTAAATAACTGTTTGTCCTAGCCTTGTAAAACCTTGGTTGGGTTTGAGAGATGAACTGGTTCACTATAAAAAAATGCCAAGACATAATGAGTGGGGGAAGACACACTGGGGAAGATCAAGAGAGGAAAGAGTGAGTCTGTCCCTTCTGGCAAATGTGAGCTCTCAGTCTGACCTACTCATAAGGTGACTTAGGAGTCCTGTGAGCCAGGATTGGTCCTTTGTTCAGGATTTTTGCAGTCCCACACATGCTTGCATTTAAGATGCTGCTTTCCTTGAGTTTTAGTTTTAACACTTGCGCCAAGCTTAAAAGGTGATTCACTGTTGTATCATGGCAAATGCATTTCTGTGCAAATTTGACAAGCACAGTAATAATTCTCCTTTCCTCTTATGATTCTAATCTCTGCAAGAAACTGTAAAAAACTATTTCCAGAAAATAACTATGATAAGTGCAAACAATTCAGTGACATTTTTATAGCAATGTGCTTTCAAGCTATCATTAAGTCTGTGTGAGAAAAACAACCACAAAACCACTGGAGAACACTGAACCCCAATTGAAGGCTTCAGTGTATCTGTCACTTTCCATTGTATGTATCTATATTAAAAAAACTCAAACCAACAAACCTTTCTGGCATGCAGAACTGTTGTATACAGAAAACTTAGCAACATAAGGCTTCAAGAAATGTATGTGTACATCCTTCAGATTTCTACATTCTAAACTATTTGATCTCACTGCAGTTATCCATATGTACTAAATTTTAGGGGTATGTAAAAAAATTGAAAGATGGAGACCTAAACTAGCAAGTTGCAGCTCTTTTAGAAGTACTTGAGACTGAGGAGGAACAAGTGGATAAATAAAACATTGCAAACTCCTAATTTGCACACAAACCTTAAGGAGAAAGAGCAGTGAAAACAGACAACTGTGTTATGCAGTCTCTGGACAGTGCCGCGTGTGTTCCGCCTAAATCGGGAGAGACCATCAGTTCTAAAGATCCCCTTTCCAGTGGTATTAATGTTCATTTTTGTGAGTATCTAACAAAAATCAGGCTAGTCTTTCTAAACCTGCAGACAAGATTATCATTAAACAGTCTGGCCTTCACAGCTCACTACTGGACTTGTTCCCGAAGGAAAGATCACATCAGTGCCAATTCCTTCAGATTCAGGCTTTTTTTTAAAACTGAATTCCACTAGGAACCTTTTAATGCCACTCTTCCATGCAAGCTTATGGAACAATTAAATACAGAAGAATATCCAGTGCCTGGGCAGTTAGAGATTATGATATCAGGCTGGCCTGTCACCTAATGAGAAATTAATTTGCTTCTGAAAACATATGACTGCCTATATTAGCTCCTTTTTTTCTACCCCTTTCTCATATGTCTCAGTGTTTAAGGAGTTATACATATGATCTTAGAAGATGGGTTTTTTTCCTTAACCAAAAAGGCAGTACCTTTGATAAAAGACAGCAATAATAAAAGATGCAAAATAAGTACAGGACTCCCACTGGTTTTGAAGGAACATGGATACTTCCTGAGTGAATTAAAACTCATATTGCCATGCAATTTAATTTTTCTCATTCAAAATCCTTTCTACCAGTACTGCAAATCTTTACTGGAATGTAAAGGATATCATTTATTCAGCATCCCAGTATTTATCGGCCACTGGTATTTTGCTTTTGTGGTAGGATTAAAATATATATTATGCACTGTATTCATATAAAGCTTATTATTTTGTGGATAGTTGTAAACCACATGAGAAAATTGTGACTAAGCATGATTTCAGCAAAGTCAGAATTCCCCCTGACAATCCACTGGGAATCAGTGCAGCTGGAACTGGACTGATTCCCACCTGTACCTTTATTTTCTGTGAGGTTTCTGCTTCCCCAGCTGGAGGAAGCAAAATACAATAGGCTTCTCATTCTAAACCCCATGGAGATGAGGAGGGAAAATGCTGTGAATTTAGTTGAAAAGAGCTCTAAGGAGGAAAACTTACCTTTCACTTCACATTTCCACTGAATGGGGAGCTGAGCAGGAGCACCAGCAAGTGAGCAATGCGAGATGGGAGAGAAGGGACTCAGGGATGGGAACACAAAAACTACATGTTACTGTGTGAAGACAGTAACAGGAGATGAAATAGAAGCGATGTGAGGAAAGGGATGCAAGGAACTGAGGATGGGGATTAGTGGGCAGCCATTTTAAAACAATTTCTTGGATGTATGCAATGCATTTCCTTAAGTGTTGAGCAGACCAATGAAATACTCTGCTTCCAGGAGGAATTAGAAAACAAGACCAAAATACCCTAGTTATGGAGAGTTAATATTATTTTAGTCATTATTTTAAACCAGTCTGTTTATATTTTGGGTCATCTTATGTTTCAAATACACAGGCAAAATACTTATTTTTCAGTACATGATTAATACGTGGTATTTCTCTGCCACATGTTTGACTTTACATCTAATTTGTGGGTTTAAAATTTGTTTTTCACAGCCCCTCTGGATTTGAACTTGCAATGGTCTCTGCCATCATCCTTTACCTCACAAAAATATTCCAAAGATGTGTTCCCCAAATACTAAACTTACATCACTTTAACCAGCATTCAGCAAGAAACCATCCTGTGGCTTAAGTTTTCCAGCCAATTCTCTTTCAAGCAGTGAAAAAAAGCATTCATAGCATTCTTAGTATTCCCTGTCCTCACAGCCCACACTTTACAGTGTTTTTGTTGGAGGCAAGAAAACAGAAATATACAGAATAACCTCACTGAAAAGAGACATGGTTTAACACTATAAAAAGCTAATTCTGCTTCATCTGCCACAGCATATAAACCCTACTGTATCCTGTCCAGTGGCAGACAACATTAAAAGTGTTGGCATTTTCCTAGTACTTTCTATCTTAAGCTTACTGGCCTAAATTAGACACCTACCATTGCTAGTCCCTTTTGAAAAACTGGAAGGATTTTAAATGCAGACCATGTTTTCTGAAAAGCATGCAGTAATCCATGCCTTTTTCGAGATCCTTCGAGCTGGGCAAACAAAATCACCCACGACTATTCTTTAATATCTCCAGAAAACAAATGCAGCATTTCATGAACAAACTGAGTTTTTTGAATGCTGCAGCCCTGTCACGTAGCAATGAAATACCAAGAGGGACAAAGGTATAACAGCAAGCTGATGAGAAAGCTATTAGCCACCCCCAAGCACCCTAGTACAAATTATTGTTAAATATACAGGAATCTGCCAAGCCAGTTTTCTAGATTTCCCTACCCCAAGTCTCCCAACCATTTTACCCACAGGGTAAGGCTGATCTGTTAAACCTGCCTTTGGCTGGGATATCCCTGTTCCTGCAGCACCACTTTCTGCTGCACAGAAAACTTCCAGCCCGCAAAAGAAACACCCATCAGGCTGTGTGCAGCTCTGCCAGAGGGACTACCTGCACACAAGGCATTCCTGCCAGGAAAAACCATGGATATCATAGCTTCACACCCCATATGTGACCCAGCTGCCTTGGCAAAGGTCTGGAGCACAGAGCTGGCCTCAGCTTTGGGTTGTAACCACAGAACTCTCCGTCAACAGGATGAGTCAACTCATTTAATTCCTCTTGATAGATGGACTTCTATGCAATTTCACCTGGTTTTCTTTCTCCCAAAAAGAAAACTACAAATATTTAGGCTTTTGAAAAATAAAGAGGGCCAACTTCCTGAACGTGATCCACGTGCAATCCTTTTACTGCTGCAAGGAAATGGAGAGTTGAAGATATTTGAGTGCCATCTGGACAAACAACTTCCATCTACATAAACATGTCTCAGCAAGTGCAAGTCCCACGGGCAGGATACTTGCCACCAACTTTCAGATTCACACGACCCTTCTCACAAACACTTCAAGGCCTTTAGATTAGGCATCTCTATTCCTGACACAGCCTTTTGGTGCATATTCCCTCACATCTGAGGAAGAAGGAGCTCATCAATCTGACTCTGGTCCTTCCAGCTCCAAGAGATCCCAGTCACAGAACTGCTGCAGAGTATATGGGACATACTTGATTTGTACATTTGGCAGCCCTTTAAGGCAATTCTTCCCTTTCCCAAACAGTAATGTATTTTAAAAGCTGTATTCAATTTTGGTTTTAACTAGTACATAGTGCTTCTTGCTGTGTCAGGGCATAACAGTGTGTGAAGGAACAGGGGCACCCCAGACCTGCTGGGAAGACCTGGCACATTCTCAGGCTGACCCTTGGCTCCAGGCAGTGAACCATGGTGTGCCAGTCAGTTCTTTGGCCTGCACAGAGCACTGTGTTCACCTAAAACAGGCAGTAAAACCATGAGGCTGGGCAGTCGATGGCCAAATCCAGCTGTATCACTTGCCTGCTCTGTCCATCCAGGTGCAACTGATGTCCTTACTGGAATCATGAGGAATCAGTGGAAGTCAAGCTAGGGATGCCTCTCCATTTCTACTGCTCCCCTGCCATCACTTTTCTCCCTCCAAATCTCTCTTCCACCCAGTCTCTTCTGCAATACTGCACCTATCCTTCAATCAGTTTTGTAATCTCCTGACTCCCTTTCCCCACTTTGGGTGGCTCTTCTCCCACAAAATGGAGTCAGGCTTATTCCTGCTGTGAGGAGCAGGGAGGAGAGGAAATCTCTGAACAGCTTCTTCTCCAGCATTACTCTGTGGTGTGCCTCCTGTTTTGGGGAAGAGGTGGGAGAACGCAAGATCATTTGTAGGTGTACTAAGCAGTACAGTGGTAATGGCATTATTAAAATCCTCTAATGTAGGAGAAAGGAAGAAAAACAGCTAAACTGCCTACTCAAGATTTCTTTGTATAAACAAGACCATGGAAATGTATGCTGTGTACCATGGAGACTGGCTTATGAGAGCCTCCTTACAATCTCTGACGCTCTCTAGGGCTACATTTGATCTGTTCACTCGCCTCTGTTTCTTTGTTCACTGTTAGCTAGTTATCCAAAAACAGGAGTTCACACCAGTCACAATAATGTTTTACCTTTCTACCAAAACCACTAAATTCCTACACCAATATTTTTTGAGAATCAAGGTCAAGAATCAGAAAGAGGACGCTGTAAGAAAATAGCTAGGAATATTTAAAGGAGCATTTTATTAGTGCTAAAAAAAACCCCAAAACAACAAAAAAAAACACCCCAAAAAAAGAAAAAGAGAGAGGAAAAAAATCCAACAGAACCACCATGTATTATGTATTGATTTTGTACCACTTTTTACACACATGCCAGGTAGACACAGACCTCTTTCTTCTCCTACCTGATGGCAGCCCAGACTGAATCCCTTCTTTAGGTAAGCCCTCCTTTCTACAGGCCTCTCGAAGCATGCTTACCCTGTAAATATTTCAAAAGAGCACTATTCTAAAACAGAGTTCAGAGCTTCAGTAACCACCGATCTGGGGACTCACAAGCCCTGTCCCTAACTCCATCCACACTTGACTGCCCCTGTCCCCAGCAGAGTTGGCACTGATGGTCAAGAAGCAGGGTCTTACACCTGGAGATGCTGCACAGAGCACACTACCACAATATGCTCCAGCATCTGAAGCCAAAGCCACAGATTTGGCAAGCCTTACAGCTGCTTAAAGAATCCATTTGGAATGCATGCTGACTGTGCCTGGTGGCTTTTCTGGATATCTATTCATGCTGACATGTGAAAATAAAACATATTTTTAAAAGTTATGCTTTGAAGTAAACTAGGCTTGGCCTACAGCTACAGAAACTACAGTACAGGGACTGGGAGACACCTCTGAGACAAGAGCCCTGAGTATGGACACATAGGACAGTATTTGCTCAAGCTACAATCACAGCTTCCTGAGGAGAGAAATCTTTTCATAAACCTGACTTTACTCCCATTACTTTCATTCCGAAGAATCCTAGAGTCTCACTAATTGGAAATCATCTTCTAATTTCTGTCCTAAGGTTATTCAGTGCCACATTATAGCTCTTTAAATTGTTAGCTTAAACAGATCATCCATTTCATCCCTAGTATTTGGTCCCTACTAAGAAAGGATAATCCTACTGCCTTCCCAATGTCCTTCTTTTGTGAGGCTAAGCAATCTAAAATCTTTTGATCTTTCTCCTCCCTGATTTTAGCAGCACTTCTTGGATCCACTCCAGCCCTAGATCATTTTACTTGAATAGGAATGACCAAAATTGCACAAGAAGTCTTAGTCATACTTTGTACAATGGAGTAACACTTTTTCAGATAAAACTATATATACAAATATAAATCAATAGTTTTACAAAGATCATTACATATGCCATGAATGCTGTCCCTTAGGGGTTGTACGGGGACTAGTGGTGTTCAGTATCTTTGCTGATGACATGGACAGTGAGATCCAGGGCACCCTGGCAAGTTAGCCCATGACACTCAGCTGTGTGGTGCTGTTTGCACACTGGAGGGAAGGGATGCCCTCCAGAGGGACCCAGACAGGCTGCAGAGCCTGTGTGAACTGCATGACTGTCAGCAAGGCCAAGTGCAAAGTCCTGCACCTGGGTACAGAAAATTCCAGTCACAAATACAGCCTGTGAGGAGAGCGGACTGAGAGCACCCCTGAGGAGAAGCTGGGGGGTATTGGCTGACAAGAAGCTCAACAAGAAGCTCTTGGAGCCCAGAAAGCCAACTGTGAACTGGGCTGTATCAAAAGCAGTGTGGCCTGCAGCTCATGTTGATGCCTAACCTACTCATAAGGGTAGAGATATGAAACAACAATACTGCTAAGACCCAAATATGCTGAGAGGGGAAATACTAGGGGCAGGTTTTTGTGCACTTACTGTGAAATTGAAAAGTGGTTTCCACCATTAACCATTTTCCAGTTTTTAAAATTCTGCTACTGTAAAGCAACTCATCCTCCAAAGTGTTCCTCATAAATCTTTACAATTTCTATCCTAAAATGGTTTCGGAGCAGCTGTGGCATTGAGAAGGTTGTGCAAAATACACCAACACCTGAAAATCTAAAGATTTAACAGTCCTCATTTAGGAAAGCCACAGCATGAGAAAATAACTTTTCTATCCTATGAATGGGTGTCTCTGAGGCCTGGTGTGTCAGAGCAAAGGTTGGCTCGATCTCAGCCAGTTCCTCTGTCACTACACGTTCAACAAGAGCATATAAGCAGTGGGCCAGTATGAAGTTATCCTTACACTGACTGGCTTCCCCCTCAGTTCTAGCAATGCAAAGTGTAAGGACTGCCACAGGCTATATTCAAACCACGCTGGTTTTTATCTATGTACTTGTCCCTCCTCATAACCAGCAGGAATTCAACCATACACTTTCAAAAAACATCAGTTTGATGGCAGAAATATAACCTGGGAGCACCCCTCAGCCAGAAGTATGCTGTGATTGTCCACTGGAAGGAAGGGATCTACAAATTCATTGTCACTGCTGTTGTTAAGTACATCTGACCTGTTTCAAGGCACTATTTGTTCTATCTTGACAAGAACCTGGGCAGATTAAAATCCTTCTCATAACCAGAGGCCTAACACATACTCAGCTCTCCTGGCTGATGGGGTCTCTTGCTGAAAGCTTGGCCAACAACAAGAGATGTGGCTGAATGAAGAGAAGTTGTGCAGGGCTGTTTTTGGAAGATCATCAGTTACATGGCATAGCCAGGCCTCACAGCTTTCTCAAAGGGGAACTGTTTGCAGCACTTTGCCCAATATCCTGAATAATACACAAAAGCACGAACTGAAAAGACTTTTGAAAATTCTGGGCAGTTTTGGAGGCCACCTCTGAGAGAAAAAGTGGAATTTGTCAAGGAAATAGGTCATAGATACATTAGTGTTGCCACTTCAATGGCAAGAGCAGTTGTGTTGCAAAATGCTCTGCAAAATAAGAAATATACTTTTGCATGGGGAAAGTGAGAAGAAAAATGGAAAAGTAAGACATAAAGAATGCAGAAAGCTGGCATATTCTAATTTGCAGATTGACCAGAGTTATACAGTTTTTTCAACATATAGTTAAAAATGCATTTGCTGGTTTCAGAAAACAGAAGCATTTGTTCCACAAAAACTGGAAATTTTTAAACTTGGGAAGAACAGAACTAAGTCATACCAAGGAAGATTTTATGTCCTGTGGGACTGATTATGGTGGAAACATTCTGCAAGTTGGCTCATTGATATGATATTGAAATGAATATTCCAGTGTGGAGTGTTTAGTCCATTTTGCAGGGCACTGGAGTACTTGATCTTGTAAAAAGAGGTGCAAGCTATCATCTGTGTTCATCTGTAGGTTTTAATCATACCACTGTACAAAGCCACATGTTACCATTTGCTCCACTGAGACTACTCCAGGAAGCTAAATCCACATGTCTGATTTTGCATCTCTCTGCTGTGATGAACCAAATGTTTCCTGGAACAATTTGCAGCTATTTAGGGAGTCTTGAGAGAATTACTTGATCATTTACTACTCATGTCAAACAGAATACTTTCTTTGCCTTAACTCCCACAAGCCAAGCTAAAGTACATCACCAAACTGACAGTTTTCTGTATGACCACCATACAGGAGAGTGCCTTAAGTACATTAGCATTTTGAACTCCGTGCATCCCTGCTTGAAGCCTTTTAATCATGACCTCTGAAGTTTCATGAAGGAGGAATGCATGGACAAGATATTGTAAGAAATAAAAAATAAAATATTTCAATCTCCAGCATAGAGGCCACTTGGGAAAATCTGTCAGTACGAGGCTAACAGCCACACAATAGAGAGGTACTTTCTTCTAACCAACAAAGTGTTAGGCCATATGTAGCCAGGAAAAGTAGCTGAAATATACCTGCTAAATTACTCCTGCAGGGAGAAATCACACTTCTGGTGAGTCTCATAAAATAGTGCTTTCAAAGGGACTGTCCTCTCAGGGGAGCATCACTCACAGATAATGTTCCTCTTCAAATTGATTAGCAAGCGGTCTCTGCAGGGCTTTTCACATTTTCCTTCTGAAGAGTGGTAGCATTTTGTCCAAAAAATAGATTCCAGTTCTCCAGTGGAAAAGTAGATATTGGATGAATTGCCCAGTGTCTTGTTCTGGGTGCATCTACCATATAGACCTCATTTTAACATCTGAACAGTTACAAACCCTGGCAGTATCCAGCAGCCACCTGTCCTACGGGACATGCAAACACGGATATCAGCTCCAGTCCTAACATCATGTCTCAGGGCTTAAGACTGCACCACTTGTTTCTTCAATGCAAAACATCATCCTGGATGCCACAAGCACTAGAAAAGGGTCAAGCAGCTCGAGAGCATGAAGTTACCAAGCATCAAGATTTAATTCGTGTAGGATGCCAGCTTGAGGCAACAATGCAGCATCAAAGAATCTGCCTATGCAAGCTTTAAGGCAAACACCTGCTCTGTGACACAGAAAGGTTAATGCTCTGAGAGGATTACATATTGAAACTTGAAGAGCAAAATAAATGATGTTGGACAAACATTTCCAACATGGCAGATGCTCTAACATGAACCAGTGAGCTAGAGGTCAGCTCCAACTGAACTTGTGCTTCTATAGGCAGGGAAAGAGGGAAGCAGAAAGCGCAGAAAGCACAGAAAGCAAACTCTGCTTGCTTTCCCCTGACTCACCCTCCCACAACACATGCTCCCAGCACGGCTGGTGCACAGGCTGGAAAGCTGGTGAAGCAACAAATTCCAAATCCTGTCCACTGAAAAAAAAAATGTGGGGTTATTGAGAAACTACATCAGCCTGGAAAAAGTTGAGAACTGCTGAAGAAAAGGTTTTCCTTTAACAGGGTGGAAAACCATGGAGCTTAAGTGCCTTTGCTAGCAAGAGAGCTGCTTGCAGCCAGACACGCAGAACAACACTCCCTCGTGTGGTCCCTGAAATAAGAGTTCTTCCTTCCTGAAAAGCTGAATCAGAATTGCCATCAAATAGCAGGCTGGGCAAAACTCTATCAGCTTTAGCCAAACGTTGACATCAAACAAGGGGCATTGAAAAACAATGACAAAGAAGTCTAAACCCTTCAAGAGGGACTACCCCATCACAAACTTTTACTAAAAGAGGTATCATTGAACAGTGCAGCAGGTGCTTTTTCCTTCCCAGGAGCGGGTTCCAAAGTTTTTTACTTTTTTCTTCCAAAAGATTTTTTTTTTTTTTCATTTTCAGTTGTTATGGGAAAAGTCTGAGGTGGTCAAAGAGAAATATCTGTTTATTTCTGTAAATGAGAACAAAAGCTAGTGTTTAGAAGAACAGAACATTCTTCATATAATTTTATCCTTTTTTTCTCCAAGAACTAGCCATCTTTGCTGTAGCTGGCTATCAGAAATAGGAACTGCTTCAAGCTTAATCCTTGTAGCAGTCCTCAAGTGTTTTGTCTAGATCATTCTTCCTTATCTAAAGAAATAGGGGATTCTTTCTTCCCTCAAGGGATTCTCAAGGAAAACTTAATTTGTGTTCAAATACATCTAACTCTCAAATTACTGAAGCCTGTAGGAACCTTTCTTCCTTAAATTCTGGTAAAAGTTGTTGAGCTTTGTTTCTGCTGAACGGGAAGAGAAAGCGTGAGGGAAAATATGAGTCATCACAGGCATCCTCATGTTCTGTATCAGTGAATCACTGAACACTCTTTGCATCACAGATGTCCCGTGCAGCACCCGCGGTATCCACGGCAGTTAAAGATGCATAAACTTGGGTATGCCTGTACATAAACAAAAAAAGAATGATGTTTCCTTTTACTTTACAAAGCTGCATACACATACTCCTCTAATCTGGGCCCAGTGAAGTTTTTATCTGTATCATCAGCCTTTTTGACAACGACAGCTTGAATAATGATTAAGCAAAACATTTTCAAACTACGATCCCTGCATTTGCAGCAAACATGCTGCAAAGGACACGCGCCCTGACGCACAGGCCTCAGCTTTTTGGACAGTTGACATTAACACATCTCCACTGGTACATGCTGTAATCATGTTGTGCTGTTTCCTTCAGAGTCACTGCAAAACACCATGTACAAGCCCCCAGGAAGTAAGGAAAATCACCCAGCAGAGTTCTTTTCAATTAATCATTTTTTAAAAGATTAGTCATTATTCTATCACAAAGAACAGTCACCGACAACCTCCAGAGGAAAGCAGTGTAATGTTCTAACTCCCAATTACCACTTGTTTCCTTGTTCCCATACATGTATAAGAAATATCACATGGAAAATTGTAGCTTTTTTCTTTCAAAAAACCTCATATACACCCACTACCTTTACAGAAGCAGCTTTACAAGCAAATCTGATGGCTATGGCATGACTCTGAGGTCATGGGCAATATGAAAAAAATAAGCAACAAAACCAAAGGAGCTAAAAAAAATAGATTACATTTTTTTCAGGTGAACACTGGAAAAGGATTTGCTCAGGAGCTGGTTTGCTAACTGAAATATTAGCAACAAAGCAAGAGGGGTTTCTCTGAAGTCCACATCTGCTTTCTTTTGGTCATGACCATGCCTAGCTCCCACTGACAGGGCAGCCACTCCCTATCCCAGCTCTGCATCCCCATTGCCCACACCAGGAGGAACCAGAGTTGCAGTGGGGATGAAGACATCAAACCCAGGACGTGGAAAAACAGTGCTGGAAAAATCCAACCTGATGCAGTGGAGCTGTCAAAACATTCATGCAACTATGGGGTGGTATTTCATGAGCCTGCAGCTACAGCTTCAAACAAGCCAGGTATACACAGAGTTGAGTGGCCCCTCAGCATCCACTTGCTGGGTTGGCAAAGGCTGTATTTTCCCTGAGAGGATTCATTTTTCCAAAGTCTGGGCAGCATTGATCCAGGCCAGCATATGAGTAACAGTGCGGCTGTGAGCCATGATGGATGCGTCTCCCTCGCAACACAACAGAAACAGTCAGATTGCCAAGAAACATTGAGTGAAAATCATTTTATCTCTTTTCACCTGCCAAGCAATCAATTACTTGAAAAATTAGTTTGTTTTGCAGCAGGTGAGGAGCAGGCCGACGGTGGACACAGGTAGGGCTCTGGGATGGGACAGTGTCGATGTCAGGGTGGGCTGCTCCCCCTGGGTTCAGCCAGAGCTCCCAGCCTGAGCGGGTTCAGCAGCCCACCAGACAGGCACCGTTCAGCTAAAATCCCACCCTTACAGGTGAAGGCAGTGGTGGAGGAAGAACCAGAGTTCTTGAACTGGAGAGCCACCTTCATCACACCCGTGCTCCTTCCCTGGTGCCTTTGCTGCCTTCAGCAAGCAGCACGAGCAATCCTGGTGACACTGCAGGAGCCCCAGCAGCCTTCCAATGGAAAACCATGGAATACTACACACAGCTCGGGAGAGGGAAGCTGCAGGCAACATGCAGACAGCTTCACACTCCTGTCAACTGCACCTTGCCAAGCTGCTTCCTTTGAGAATGCCTCCAACCCCTAATTTTCCTGAGAATTTCAGGACTGATGGCACGTTATGTGACAATGCCTAAAAGAACATACTTGAATGCAAGAACCTAATTATAGTGTACCAGTCATTTGAGAACAAATTAGTTCCTGATAAGATCAAAAGATATCAAAAACAATATTTATGATCTCAAGGGAAAAAAAAGCTCACATATTTTTCTAGTTTTCTGCCAGAAAACCAGATTTGAGCTCAAGGGTGCAGGAATTGGAGAAATACATTGTGGACGGCAAAATTAAATTATGACTTTTCAACATGTTTCATTTTCTCTTTTATATAGAAGGAATTATGAAGTATATAAAAATATTTCAATGTAAGATAATATTCATCATATTCAATGAAAAACAGAGGTTTGAAATATTGGAATAATGGAATTTAATATAATCTATAAACTTCCTTTTAACACAATTTAAAATACAGATTACATTAATAAGAAGAAAAGAAAATGGACAGGAAAAAATTAAAATTAAGATATCATGGTAAGACAGTAGCAAGATAATTAATTAATATATAAAAGGAACAAAAATCTTATTTTCTTCTCAAAATTAGTGGGTTTGCAACTTTATTAGGAAGAAATTCTGTTTTGCATTTTTTCCTTTGGTCAGAAGCAGACCATATTCCTCTTCTCCACTGGGTGGCATTGCTACCTAGAGTAATGTAAAGTAAAGTACTATCTAGTGATGTACTTGACGACCACGTGAAGTTGCCACAATGAAGTAAACGTCTCTCACACCTTATTAATCTGAGTTTATAGAATTAAACCACCTAAGAAACCTTGAGACACCCATCCTGAGACAACCATCTAAGCTAGTCTGCTGATGTGCAAAACTACCCCTTCTTGGCCAGTCTTAACTGATAGTTTTGGAAATAATATTGCTGTAAAAAATAGACATTTCAGCTTAATTTAATTCATTCTACTTTGTTTGCCAATGTTGAATCATTTCTACAAAGAATAAATTCAGAGGGATGGATTAACATAGTAAAAACATTGTCATTATATGTGAAACAGAGAAATACAAGAAGAAAATTTGGATATGAAATAACTCACAACTTCTAGGTCTTGAGGAGCATTTGAGCTTTAGCAAATATCAGTGTTAAAGCAGTTAAGCAATCCCAATTAAGTGTTCCACAAGATTTGGCCTACACCTTGATGAAGTGTATCCCTTGCTGAGGGATGCCAGAAAAAAAGGCAAGAGAGAGGATGTTGTTGTGTGCTGCACATGAATACCTGAGCTCTACAAAGCATCCCATAAATCTCACCACTTGTGTGCCATGACCAGCCTGCCTGTTTTCCTTCCAGTAAAACCGAAGCGTAGGGAATGAGGAAAGAAGCTTAAAATCCAAGTTAGGTGTCAACTGGCATGAAGGATGTGTGCACACACAATTGCTGGGTTGGGAAATATTTGGGGTCATTGTTTTGACAGCCACTCAGCACTACCAGGAAATACATGAGGAACAGGAAAACGTCTCGACAATCTCTCTTTTCCCCTCCCTTTTGCAAATTAAAAAGTAGGAGGTCAGTAGTAAAAAGATCAATCCAGTTGTTATTCAAGAATCCATATAAATAAATATTAATAGACAGAGGGTTGGATTACAGGATAACAGCCTAAAAAGATTTTCTCATGTTGTTAAGGTTTTAATTTTAATCTGGTTTGACTGTAAGTCTTAGACCATGATCCCTGAGTTCTGTTTGTTTGTTTATCCCCTTTCTCTACTGCTTTTCCCCACAAACACTGCTGTTGACCTCTCAAATAGACTGTCTTTATGTGCACACACCTAGTGCACATGAGGCTTTCATCCTTGAAGGACTTGCACACAATTATGACAGGACAGTGGACTCAACACTTCTGGCATATCATAGCTCCCTCACTGTGGAGTTCTGTTCTCATCTCACTATTTTGTTCCAGGCCTTACCCTAGGCTTGAACATCTCCATAGCTGGGAGGAGGAGCACAGAGAAATCTGTCTTGACTGACCCTTCAAGGAAAACAAAACCAAAATCCAAGCCTTCCTATTTCTACCTCGACTCCTTCGAAAGGAAAAATCCAAAGACTCTCTCATGTCTTCAGTAAGGCCCTCTGTAGTAATGAGGATAAAACCTTCCCATTGTGAGGGCCATTTACATTGCACAGCACCTTTCTTCTTTCATATTTATTCCAGAAAAATCCACTAGAAGGATTTATAGTCCAAACTGAGAGGCCTGAGCATGCCCAAGGTGGCTCCCACACAGTGAAGGGGAGCTGTGCATTCCTGTGCCCCCAGCCCTTTGCATGCACAATGGACAGCACTGCCCACACTCATCCCTATGCATGTGCAAAGGGAAGCTCAAGACACAATGCACAGTGCATTTTCACCCTGCTGAATTAATGTAAGTGCAATTTAGAAAAAGAGAAACCTCTTTGTGATATGAAATGGTCAGCCCACTACTTCCTTTGCTCTGGTATTCCGTCTACAGGCGTGTACATTTTGGGTAAGAACTTGATTAAAGAACCAAGTTTGTCTTTCCCTGAAAGGTTTGTATTTAAAACCTCCCCACAGAAACAAGGATGGAATTCTTTTTCCTCCTTTCACTTCCATTCAGAATCCACATTTAACCTAATTTTGTTTCTTCCTGAGATTTCATGATTTTTGTTTCTATTTATCTCTGGACCAGGTCTATAAATGGTGGTCTTTGTCCTCTAACAGGAGGTTAAAATAGGTGGAATGACGTTTTTTCAATTATGATTGCTACTTTCAATAAAGCAAGTTACAGATTTCATTTACATCACCAGGACAAAGTTATTTTTATAATGTGACTGCTACTCAAAAGTAACCAGAAGAATACAAGAATTGCCCTATTATTGCCAAATCCAGTTTATCCACTTACTGTTTTCAATAGTTCATACAACCTTCCTACCTGAATTTACTGTCTTCTCAGTTCTGCTACTTTAACTATTTGTCCAGTGTTATCCTAGCCTGATATTCTCAAGTGGTCCAAATTATGAAAAAAGATGCAAGAAGGAGAGAAAAAAAGAAAAAAAAATCTAATACCAGGTGTCCTACACACATACACTTTCTGCAGTCCATTTTTAAAAATTGTTTATTTCACAAATTTGGAGAAGGAGCACTAGTGGGAAAATAGAAATAGCGATCATATGAACCAAATCTATCACCAAGAGAAGAACCTCTTCTACTCAAATGAGTTTTGGATCAGGCCTTATGAAGGTACTTTCTGTAAGCTCATCTCCATTCACACATTTGGGCATCGGTTTGGGTTTGGCCAACATGCAGGTCTCCCTGCTCTTTTACCATATCAACCACATCAAAGAGGCAATGGAGAACTTGGTCATACCTTTATAGCAAAGGCAGAGAAGGTTTTTTCCTCCTTGTTTCCCACTCCCAAAATCTTGGGCTAGAGTCCTGCTGTGGGGCTGAGCTCTTGGGAGCTGGAGCCAGTATTTTTTGGCACATACCATGGGTGCCAGAACTGCATTTCTGGTCATGCTGAGGCAAGTGATGTTCCCCACCATTCTTGTAAAGATGTTGCTCTCTATTTTAATGAGTATACAGAATGAGCAATTTTCAGCTCCATATGCCACATCATGTACAAGTTAGCAAGTAGAAAAAAAGTCCTGCTACAACAGCTAGACTGCCTAACTCACATGCAGCTGCAGCTGTGCTGCTGTGTCCAAGAAACATCCTGCCATATCCGAGAAAGGCTGGGTCTAAAATGCACTCAACTCAGGCCAGTCGTTCTGAGTTGTCTATTTCCTTATATGAGGGATTTGCAAATAATCCTACAGGTCTCTCAGGTGTCTGGATTTGTAGGCTATGCACACATCAGAGAATGTGCACTGCTATTAATTGCTATATCCTCTTTGTAAAGCAGCCTGTCAACAAAGGACTTGATGCAGTCTTTGATTCCTTCACTTGACAGTTAATGGCACATTCTGTTAAGCAACTTTGGGTGATGTAAAAAATACAGCAGATCTATCCCACTTTACAGTAGAATTCACCAACAAACTCTAGGCATTGGAGATCTACATGCACCTCCTCTTTCTAAAACAACACACTGTGACCTTCTCTACTTGCTTCTTATCACTGTGTAAACCCTTGTGCTCAGCTGTATACAAACATCGTCACTGAAGACATTTGAAAAGTCCTGACAGCCACAATCAGCTGCAGCTGAGCTATTCCAAGACACAGCTACCTATCAAAGCCATGAAATAACTTTACTTAGAAGGTAAGAACAGGTTAGACAAACTATTTTAATTCTTAACTATCCTTGTCAACAGAGAAATGCTGATTTTTATATGTCTCTCTTTCATTCTGTTCTGGAGAGTCTTATTTCCTGTGGATGTAGAGAATTATATTGCCTCTTTGCATGTGGTTATATTCAAGAAACTTGGGAGTGTCTCTCTCACATCTTTTCTGTAAATTAAACAAATTCACTCCTTTCAAACTTTTTAAATACATAACAGTCTGTAAACTTTTGGTAGATCAGAACCACCTCAAGATGGCCCACATAGTTCTTGATGAAGGATGCCCAAAAATGGACATGATACTTTTTCAGTCAAGCTTCAGCACAGCTAAGTAGAGCAGGCAGATGACTTTGCATACAGCCTTGTATACAGCAGTGCTGTTTATGCCCACTGGATGGTTTTGCATCCAACACGCGCCACTCTGAACCACAGATTAAATGCAAGGCAATAATGATCACCACATCTTCCTCTGCAGACCTTTTTCTAAGCAAACAATTCATTCCCTAACATGAGAATGTGCCCTTGATAGCTCATAAATAAACACAGCATTTTACACTTGACTTGTACCTTATTTCAGACCCAGCTGACGAAAACAAGTTTTAATTTCATTCTTCAGTGTTTGTAGAGCAATTTGTCTCTGGCATTGGCAGCATAATGAATAAACTTAGTCTCCACTTTCCAAGTTGATAAAAAAGGTTAATTCATACTGGATGATGACAGATGTGTGGCTCAGTACACAGGACTGACCTCTTGTTCAGTATATAATTCCCATTACACACATTATGGATACACAGCATACCAATCTCCCACAATTCTAAGGATTTTCAAGACAAGACTAACATAAAAATCAGGTCTAGTACATCTCTCTTTCTTGAAAACTAGCTCTTTTCAAAAAAAAAAGCATTAGGTTATTTTCCTTTTTTTTTTTTTTCTTAATTAGTTTTTTCTTCAACACATGCTCAAAGCCCTTAGGTGATAGAGAAACTCAGTTAACAAATTCATATTGCCTACAGCACACTTTTCTGCCTGTTTTTAAAACTGAGTACTATGTTTCTGGCTGTGTGTTTCTTTAAGGACACTCACCAATTCAACTGACTCGAGAGTCATTAAAAATCCTTGTCAGATCTACTATTTCATTCTGGCAATAATCAGAGAAACACTCTCTGATTCACTCACTTCAGTCCTCTTGGTTGTGCTATTTTCCACTTCCAAGCTTCACTTCCAGTAGTCCTTTTTGTTTCCATGGACATCACTGACAGCTGGAGCATATTTTTCATTTAATCATTTTGGTTCTCAAATGTAATCCCTTACTTTCTGAAAAAGAACTTTACTATTGGCACCATTCTTTTTTGGTAACCAAGCAGGACTCATGTTTTTTTTTTACTATGGGTCTGTGTTTCTGATTTTCAGATACTTCTTTATTGAGACTTCTGTTCCTTTTTCTAATCTTTGTGGAAAATGCACTGCTTGCTTCTAACTACCTCAAATAGTTCTTTGTTTGACTGGGCTGAGTAGGCTGCTCTGCAAGCATTTCTCCTCAGTTTGAAATACCACCTCCAGTTCCTCTGTAATATTAACATCATTCACCAAACCACACATAAAACAGTATTAACAGGTTCACTGGTTATTTCAAGACAGCCTTTTACATCTAGGAATAGCTAAAATCACTTGTTCCTAGCTGCACACCTGTAGTGATGTTAAGTGCCAGCAGTCTGGTAATGCTGACTTTCTGGCACAGGGACTGAGGGAGTGAAGAGTTTCCCATGGCTCATCTCCGTGAAGCTGTGCAAGACCAAGAGTCCTTTTTGCTTTGCCACTCACTGACTTTTCTGCCCTACCTTTCAGATAATGCACTGACATTTTTCCTTCAAAATGTTTTTGTCTCTTGCCCTGATCAAACAGTCAAAATGAGACAGTGGTCCACCACCAATGCCAAAAGCAAAGAAGAAATTAGTATTAAAATCAGTTCTTTTTCTATCATGATGTCTTTCTTTTTTTTTCCCCAAAAAAGTAACTCTGTTAGAAAATACAAAAAGGAAACATTTCTTTCAAGACATCTGACTGCTCTAACCCTTCTAGCTAATGTCATCCTCATTTTCCAAGTAAAAATTCAAGAAGTAGAATCTCAAGCAAAGGCTTAAGCAGTTTCTGTGATCTTTCCTTTATATTGTTGCCTTCTGGAGGCTGACCTGGAACAGAAACCAGACAGAGCAAGAGGAAAAAGTAGGGATTTATTAAAAGGCCTCAATGGGTACACCTGGGCCACACAGGAGCCCAGCGGGACCACACCCAAGATGCCCCAAAATGGTCCCACAATGGATGCCTGATAACGAGGTCTCACACTTTGATAAGTTCTGGATCATCAGCATATTAGAATCAACTGTCCAACCACAGCTTCAGGTTATGAAGCTCCATCCTCCTGGTTTTTTCTTCTCACTTCACCATTGCTTATGTGCTTGGGCCTGAAAGTTGTCCTTGGTATCAAACTAGAGAAGGAATTGTTTTGTCTATCTACTCTGTGAAGAGAACTTTGTAGCACTTAATATGAAACCTAAAGCTACCCACTAAAACAGCACAGGATATAAAAAATATAAAAGCTAAAACCTAAGGCATCAATATCAACCCCTTCATCTCCAGCCATCGGGAAAAGCTCCCATCACCTTCACCCAGCACCCACACCAGCCCACAGCCAGGACACCAGCAGGGAACAGAACATGACTCTGTCCACAAATTCACCAAGTGTGCTCTGGGACAATCTGTTTGCTCTTCTGGCCTGCTCAGAGTGTGACCTCTCCAAAGGATGAGCCTTACCAGATACAAACCAGCTTCTCTGCTCCATCCAAAGGGATGCCAGCACAGGAAAAGCTTTGAAAGCTCTATCAACATAAAATTGCATCAAATGAATTCTTAAGGACTCCCCGCAACAGCTTCCGTAGGGACCAAGGATTTGTGTGACAGAAAACAATCAGAAAGTCACATTAAACACTAAGAAAGATCATATTTAAAAAATCAGAGGCTAGGGATTATGGATTTACAAAGGAATGACCCAGAGCATGGTGACAGCTGCTCCTCAGCAGCAGGAGCCTTTGTCAATAACACACATTTTAGGATACTTTTGTATTAAATTAAATTAAATTTTCAAGATTTCAAGCACTACAGGGGGTGAGTTTGCAACTGATTTTGTTAAGAATCATCTTTCTTTTCTCAGGCTTTTTTGTTGAACTGAGATAGCATTTCACTATCCTGCAACGCTACTTTTAGAAATTATCCAGCAGGGATATAAAGAAATAAAGGACTTTTTTCTTGCCTTTATATTAACCTCTTCATCTTGTCATTTTGTGAAAGAGATATCAAAACACAGAATAATATCCCAGGGATCTGTGACTCTTCAATATTAAATGATCCTTTTGTGAAAGCTTTATCTTATACAGTGTCTGTTTCAAGAAAATGCTCATTTCCTACTCAAAGGCCAGTTCTTCTTATCATTTTATAAACATGGATTTTGCAGATCTTTCAAAGCAAGCTTTTTCTCTGCACTTTTCTAAATTAGGCCAGTACTGCTAGATGTTATCTGCAGGATATGTACAGAACACTCCCTTACTGCATTTTTTGACTGGCATCATTGTAAGTTTTCTTCTTAAATATCTAATATTTACTATCTCTATACACATATTCATGCTTTACTGCACTCGTGTTTCACTGTGTAGCTGTCCTTAGAAGGTGTGAATAACCAAAATGACTTTTAGGCAGTGCAGACCAAACAAGTGAAATGTTTCACTTATCAACACCAGAAACTGAGGTGTGACCTAATACGAGCTTGTGGATTGCAGGGATTTTATGTTCCCACCTGCCTCCACTAAGTGGAAGTTACAGTGCCACACCTTCTCAGGACAGTAATTCTCCTACAGCTACACTGGGATGCAGATAAAATAATTTACAAAGTCTTTTGCTGATCTGAAAGACTAATTCTCACATCCAGCAAAAGCCACAAAACAAGACCTTGAGGGTTCATGCTAGACTGCAGACCAGTGCCTTCCCCCAAACACAACTGGCCATGGTGGACACTTCCTTCCTGAATGGAAGAAATGCAGTAAACGCCACTGATGCTGTTTTACCCAGGAGCTACCTGGTCAATAAAGCTTGAGGAGAAAACTCCTTTCAACTCTTCCCTATTCATGTGCAAACCCTATCAATACTCTGAAAATAACACACAAAAGCCAGCCTGTGGTTAGGTTAAAGGGAGGATGAATGCTGGCAGATACACCATGTTCCCTCAAAGCACAGCACCTGATTCTTGCAGCGATGGGGTTCGAGCTGCCCTGTCAGCCACCTGAAACTGGTACCACAGCAAGAGCTAAATGTGCCTGGTACACATCTCACATTCAGAATATATTTATTGGAGAAATAAACTCATAAGCAATTTATCCTTTGATATTTGGCTCACAATTCCCCATGGAATCATAGGTACTATGAAAACTATTACAAATAATCTGTTAAAAATCTGCATCTTTTTCTTACACAGTGTTTCCAGCATGAAACCAAGCTTGAACTTAACAGATGAATTCTAATATGGGATCATTTTGAGGATAATTCTCCCAAATTACCTTAAATGCTTTTATATTTTCCATGACCAATGAGTGTTTACATTTAAGATTTCTCACTCTCTCTTCTTGATGGCAGCCCATTTTGTAGAAAGCTGCCTGATTTTAAAATGCGATAAATTTTGTACAAGAAAATGTTTTCATCTGATTCAGAAACTCAGGGATTGTCACTGTAGCTCACCTGCAAACATGAGGAAGAATCAGAAAGCTGCTACAAATAATACAGTTCTAGCAGTCATTTCTTTTTCATCAGAACTCAGGAGTTTAAATTAGACCCAGAGGTGCTTCAGATTAAGTTCTTGGAGACAACATGTTAAAGAAAAGGGGTGATAGCAAAATGTCTTCAATTATTTTCTGCTGTGATTATATGATAAATATGTGCTTTTAAGTCTCATGAATAATCTCTGTGAAAAGAAGAGGATGAGTCAAAGCCTGGAAAGTTTCCAAGTGTGTCTCTCCCATATCCTTTCAGTGTTTCAATTTAACAAAAACACCCACACATATAGTCTCCATACAGGAGATCAACTTCCACACTAATGAGTAAAAGTACTCACCAGCAATCTAAAAGAGGCTTCTTTAATGAATCCAATGAGGCTTAAGCACAACTACCATTAATTTAACATTTGGTCATTTTCTTGCCAGCATTCTGCCATCACTAACATCAGTATCTCTTTAATGACTCACAAGTTCTTCTCATAAGTGACTGAACTAAAGTATACCATGATGAGAGAGCTGTTCTTAAGCCAGTCAAACTTTTGCTTCCAAAAAGTTCAAGGACAGGATGTGATATCCCTTCTTCTGTCATTTCTTAAGAAAATTCAAAGCAAAGAAAGCTCCCCAGAGCATCCCTAAAGATACAGTGTTATCTTAGCATTCATGCTTTCTTTATTCTCTCTACTTTTAATGTTGTTTCTACAGATCTGAAACACCACTACCAAGCACCAAGATTAACTTAGGTTCTAATCTTTCTCTTGAAGAGGGCGAAATATGTTGTTGCCTTGCCTTTGCACCCACTTCCGATTGGTCCTCAGAGTGGAAGCCCTAAAAGTGCACAAAAGCAATGTTGTAACACAATAACCATCTGGAGACAGACCAGGGTCTCTCTGGAGCAGCACAGAAAAGACTCAGAGCACCGGGCTGAAATGAAAAGGCCCCAAGCACAACCTGACCCTGCCAAAGGTAAAATGGATTAGTACTAATGGCCAGTCTGGGGACTGCCTTTGTTGATATTTTCTTGAAGAAAAGCAAAAAGTCCTGTATATACTCAAAAATAAAGGGACATGCTTTATTTATTTTATTTTTTTTTGCGCCACTCTCCTGTGAGAGTTTGTTTTATCATCCCAAAGCCAGGGGTCCAACTTAGTTTCTAATTAAAGGAGAAATGTTTTTTGCAATACAAAGAAGTAAAGGGGGAAGACCCAAACCTACACTGTCTACAGTGATCCCTTTCCAGTGCATTAATTCCTCTCCTGCCAGGGCTCCTGAAGCCTCCTGAGACACAGCTCCAGAGAAAAACAGAGGATACAGGATGATAGAATTTCCATTTATAAAAATCTAGGACTACAGAATAAATTCCTTCATGAGAAAAGCACACTGGCAGCACAACTCATGTTGTGGTCAGAAGCACAGACACTGTGGCAAGTGACAGCACAATGTGGGCTGCTGAGCAAATGCCAACCAAAACAAGAAAGCCCTCACAGCTCTGTAATTACATCTTCAATATTCAAGGAAATGTCATGCCTACAAGTGTCTGTATAGGTCTCATTTTAAGAAGTGCACACTCAGTTTAACAACAAAAGGTACAAAGGATTTATGGATTAAAGAATAAAAAAGAGTCATAATACTTGCTTGAAGGGAAAGCATGATTATGATTGTTTCCTAGAGTATAAGATATCTAAAGACAGTCCCTGAAAAGCAAATGTTTTCTTAGACCAGTTTCTAGGTCACCCTTCCTGAGCAGATAGAAAACATGGGATCCTCTTGGCAGATTTCATGCATTTGGCCTCCTTCACTTCCACTCGCTTCTGAAACTCTTGTACTTGGAGCAACCAAATGTGAAATACATACTATTTACATAAAGTATTGCTGGAATATGCATCCAGATGAAAAAACAAAAACCAAACCATTCACTTGGAATAATTTTCAATTTTAAGAAGTCCTCATTGGGGATAGGATAGGAAAGGACAGGATAGGATTCAACCTTGCCAATCCAAGCTGTTCATCAAGAGGCTTTTTATAGGCAAAAGCAACTTCTAGGATGCTACTCATCTCCTTGTTCAACAGGTACAAGAAGTGCTGGTGTTTTTCTCTCCACAGGACTGCCTGCTGAGAGACCCTGGGAGGGTAACGCCCATGTAGAGATTTACACTGAGAACCTCTAGAATTGGACTAGACAAACCCCTACCCTCCGAGGTCAAGGAGAAGGGAAGAAAGCAGGGCTCGGGATGAGAAAGGTGCAGCTTGAGCCTGGGGATGAGCTGTTTTCGGAGGGACAGGTTGGAGTGGCTGTTCCCACAACAAAGCCAGTACATCCAGCTGGAATCAAAGCATGTGCTGGCACTCCAGCACAGGGGTGGCCTCCAGCCCATGGCATCACAGCAGTACTGGTTTGGCCTGACAATGCTAGCATTAGCACTTCATTCCCAAGTATTGGCTGTCCTCTCCCATGTGGCAGAACACTTTGCCCTCTTCCATGGAAACAAAAGATTTTCCTCCAAGCCTCCAAGCAGGTTACTCTGAAAATACATCCCTGCAGCCTTATCTTAAAGACACAGGCCTCCAGTGAGGAGAAAAGGTTCATCTAGGGACACCAAAAGCTTTGATTTTTAGTGATTAAGGGATTTAGGCGTGTCATTTCCTGCTCCCAGTTCCATTTCATCCCGTTCAAATTAAGGACTGGATTCAATCACTGGCTTATTTTTACAGGCAGTTAATCATAATAAAAAGTAAATAAAAAACCTGGCGATGAGATAAGCTCTGAAGCCTGTCTTCTTCCTCAACATTGCTACAACTCATTATACGGCAGTTCAGTTCAGTTGTGAAAATGCCAGTACCTATTCTGATGCAATGCAGAAACTTGTAATGCATCCCCAGCTCTCTAGACAGCATTGAGAACTATTCAAAATTGAAAACAAGCACAATTATATCATTTTATATATATATATAGATATATATATAATTATATATACATATATAAAATTATAAGCAACTATGGCAGAATATTAGCAGATTTAAAAATATTAGCTATTTAAGAAAAAGCTGATATCACCCTCACCCTACAGATGGTCTTAGAATTACCCTGTTACCCAATTCTGAATACAGTGTTTTAAAAACAAAGTGTTAGGCTTATTGCCTGTGTCCAAATATTTGTTTTTTCTGAAAAGGGCCTGAGAAGCCAAACAAATCAACTGCTTTAAATTTCTGTTGGAGTCTAGAAAGGATCTGAAGTTCAGAACAAACAGGGTTTGTCACATGATGTGGAAGAAAAAGGAAAGCAGAATTATAAAATGCAACATCAGCATCTCCCTGGGGGGATCAGAGTTTTAGCATCATGTTCTCCCTAGCTCCTAATTTCCAGCTGCATACTTTACATTAAAAAAAAAAATTAAAAAAATTTAGCATGATCATTCTTATTAACTTTGGCAGGAAATTCAGTTCAGTCAAATGACTTATTATTGTCTTTGACCAAAACCATGATTACCATAGAAGAACCCAAAAATAATATTTTGATGATTTTTAGGAATTTCTTATATGAAAGAGAGGGGACTGGAGGCAGGGGAGATGATTAAAGAGTGCGCCATCTATTGAAATTAAAATTAAGAAGTATTTGTGAAATGGAGTTGAACCTCAAAGTGTAACATGCAAGAAACAAAATACTTCACACCTATGACATTGAGTTTTGGAAGGCAGAAATTGTTTCCCCATTCTCCCCCTTTGAGCTGCCCTGGGGAAGCACCTGAAGCCATCATAGAGGAGTCCCTGCTGCTGAGACTGGCAAAGGAAATAATCCTTTAGCAAGTACTGACCCACACCAGCTCCATCATCTGTGCCACACTCGTGGGCAGACCTTTCTGACAGGCCACTGCTGGAGAAATCATTGAGCACACATTGATGCCTTTGAGGCTTTCCAAGCTACCCTCTCTGTGCTGTCTTTCCCCTTCCTTATGGCAAAGCAGGCAAGAATCAGGAGAGGCTGAACCCAGCATGGACACGTGCACTGCTCTGGACAGAGCCACACAGCTTCACCTCAGCAGCACAGGCAGACACCAGACACTGGGACCTCTGTGTACTGGGGAGGTAGCTTTGCAGTTATACTTAGAATTAAAAAACACCATCACCATTCATTTCCGGAAACAGAGTGATCTTAAATGCCACAAGGAACAAAAAATTATGCTCTTATGGGAAAGAAAGCTGCACACCACTACAGGGTGAAATCATGACAATGCAAGGCATAAAACTGGGCTGTGGGTGACAGGAATTTTCAGGATATTCTCTGCAGAATTGATTGAAAATGTTCAAAGCACAGAGTTAATTCAGCTTCAAAATATGACAAGCTGCTTTCTCACAAACATTTCCATTAAATATTTTCCTGATCACTATCCAGTTCTCCTTCTGCATGCCAGAAAAAAAAAAAATCAGTCTCACTGAGCAGTGGTAATGAACCTTTCCTTTCTAGCTCCCCTCTCCTGAAAGCTCGTCCCATCCAGTAAGTGATACTTGGCTTTAAGCTGATTGAGAAAGTCTGTACTTAAATATTCAGGACTCCTGAAAGAGTCTTAAGAACTCAGGGAGGAACTACAGTCAGCCTGTCCTTAGTGGAGACTCTCTTCTGCAGGATGGCAGCACCAGAGGGTAAAGCTTCTAACATCAAAAGCAAGAAATCTCTTACCCTCTCAACAGCTTAATAAAATAAAAAGAATAAAACCTGAGCAACATTAAACAAATATCAAGTGAGAAGGCATACCCACTCTGTAAGGCACAGATTGGTGTTATGTTTGCAGCAGGAGCAGCAATTCATTCAGCTCTCTAATGAAAAAACACACTGCTCACGTGGCAGATCCTAAATAGATATCACATCCAAGCAAGCCTTTTTGACATCAGGATCTTTCTGAGCTCCAAAAAATTACTATTATTGGTGTGCTGCACTCCTATTACCAAGAATGAATATTCTCCAGTCCTTTCTGTATCCAGATGATGAAAACTTTTTTATGCATTTCCTTAGCCAGCAAAACTTACATGGATGCCTTATTTATTTCCTCTCACCCTTCACTGATTTCTGCTATCTTCCTACAAATTAAGGAAGATTAGAAGCATTTTAACAGTACTGGAAGATTTTCATAATTTTATTTTAATACGAAAGAGTCATTAAAAAGAGATAATTGCCATCTGCAAGGAGAGATGTAAATTTAGGACTGTTCAGCATTCTAAGGAAAACAGAATCCCAAAGGCATTATCTTAATGCTTCTAAAACTGGCTCCCTCTGATTTGGGGAAGGAACAATGACAGCATTTTACAGTTAGTATAGAATTAAACAGAAGGGCCACCCATGGTTGCAAGTAGCTGACACAAAGCATTCAACAATACATGACAGCCAAAATCAAGCTACTCCTCCTTGTTATTAAAATGCAATACACATGAGAAATATTCTATTGTCTGCTTCAGAAAGATGGTAACAGTCAATTTGAAATTTATAAACTCTAGTTCAGTAATCCAGTTTATCCTCCTGTTCACCATCAGAGTTGATTAGATTCAAAGATGGGAGATGAGAAAAAAAAAAAACACACCAAAAAACCCACACAAATGTAATAAAATGAGAACCAGTGACTCACCTTGAGTACCAAGAGCTTGTGGATAGTAAAAAAGTGGAAGCTTAATGCTACACAAGTTTTGAGCTTTCACAGTAGCTTCTGCTATTTAATGTGCAGAACATTACAAAGTAAAATGACTTTATTTTCCTGTACAGGAGTTATTGCAGGAGCCACAAATGAAGGAAAGTGCATATGGCATAAGAAGATGAAGTATGATAGTATTAAGAATTGGTGCAGAAATGTGCCATAATAATAAACAAGCCATCTAATCTCTGTGTAATTGTAGCAAATTGTTACAGCTAGCCTGCATTTGCAAGAGGGTCAGTAGCAATGCAAGTAATTCACCTTGCTCGGCTCCATGTCCCTCTAACAAAATATTGTTGACAACACCTTTTCTTTACAATCACGTTGTTGTTCTGGGAGGAAAGACAATGTAAGAATAAGATGGAATGAGCAGCTTAGATTTCTTCTTGAGTCTTGAACTCAGGAGTCATTTGCTTTGTTCACTCCTCACCCTTGCTCTTCTTTTTCCGACTCCCACCCAACAGATAACCTATCAGTACTTAAACAGGAAAGCAAAGAGGAGTGGGAACATCTTTGTAATTGACATCTTTTGTAAGAGTATTTATTTTTTTTCCCAGCATGTTTATTTTAAACTGCTTTAAGCACTCAGTAAGATCACGAAGCTGCCTGCGGCAGGGGCACCTGGCAGGGCAGCGAGGCTGGGCTGGCAGCGTGTGGTGCTGCAGCAGAGCAGTGCTCACAGGGCTCACTCACTCATGGTGAGAGACCAGCTCCACTGCTGCCAGCAGCAAAAAAAAGCTGTGTCTGCATCTGGGACAGCGACAGAGGCAGTGTCTTGTGCACAGAAATCCTGAAGAGGGAGGTCCAGCATTCACCACACAGAGATGGGTTTCGTGGTCAGCGTCATTTCCAGCCGGAGGGTTGGTGTTGAGGGCAGAAGGAACCACAGCTGCAGCAACTTCTGCCAGAGGTGTTCCCTGTGCTTTTTTCTTTTGGGTCCCAAGCATATACTGGGAGATTCTCCTGTCCCCACCATGGTCCACTATTCCTCCCCTTCTCTCCCACACAAGCTTAACTACCATCTCAAAGGCTGGCACCTCTTTAAAACCACACGAGCTCCTAGCATTGGGCTTTCACAGTGGCATCCACAGGAGTCAAGCCACAAAATATGCAAGTTATAAATACAAAGGAAAAAGGAGAAAGAGAGACCTTCCCCAAGAGCACACTGCAGTTGTCTTTCCCAGCAAAAACTGAGTTGTGCCTCTGTTTCTCATCTCGCTTAAACTTGTCACTGCCTTGCTTTCTAGGATCACACCAGATATGGTCACTGATGTCCTCCAAGGGATTTTTGTAAGGATCCTACTATTAATAGAGCAATTTGCTTCCCCCTCAGAATCTACCTGAATGCCCCTCAGTAGCGAGGCACTCGGGATGGAGCACACTGGGAGATGAGAAAACACAGCACCCCTGCAATACTCAGCACCTCTGTGATCCCTGCCAAAATTATCTGCCCCAAACCAACCAGAGCTTGTCCCTGCTGTCATTGCTACACCCTAGTCTGCTGCGAGAGAGGGAAAAAAATCCCACATGAAATCTGGCAGCCAGATTTTAAGGAAAGCTAGAATCTAGCCTCTCTACTGGGATGGAGTGTGGTCTCCCAAAGTTGCTTTCACAAAGTTGCTTTTCATAGAAAAAGACAAACAATCCAACCCAAAACTTTCAAAAGACAACTTGCATTAACCAAAAAAGCATGGGCTTTTTAAGTGGAAAATCTTAGAAAAAAATACAGTTTTTCTTTAAAAATGCCACCATCTTCTCAAGAACTTTTCCCAACGATCTGCAGCATTTGGCAGCAGGTTCTTGATAACAATGAGGGTCTCTGTTACCACACTCCCCTCTAAGGGAGGTGTCTAAGAGCATAAGGATGGCTGGGAATGGTGACCTTTCCCTTCCACCACACAAAACACCCCTCTAGGTCTATGACACCACATTGTCGCCCTGATTCTTTCAGGTTTTCTAGTGCACTTTCTAACTCAATGTTTGGTAGTTCTTAGTTCACTTTCTCATGAATCGATGCTATTATTAGAAGCTTGTTTATGCTAAGACAAGGTCGCTGGAAATTCCTTCTCTTGGGAGTGGAAAGTGACTGATTGACATTTGTCTTGACCAGTGTGATGGGAGAGAGGTCCAGCTTCTCCTCCAATCCCTGGTCCTTGTGTAAATACTATAAATGGAGTCAGATATTTGAATAAACAGTTTGTTCAGCCTTCTCTTGAGAACGTGTCGTGGGTGTCCTTGGCGAGTGACCCACAGCGACACCACATCAAGCAGCAGGGTCAATTTTCTCTAGCAAAAGACACTAAAGTCAGTCCAGATACCATGGAAACCAGGAAAAAGGGGATGGTTCTAAACTGAACAATATTTTAAAACATGTACTCCAAATTTTTCCCAAAATGTTTTAATTTTGACAGACACAGATTTCTCTTTCGTTTCCCAGGATGTGACCACCTCTGACTTTACTGTGCAGGACTTTGCTCTCCCCATGGAATAGGGAAATCACAAAGAAAGCAAGAGGCTGGCTTTCTCCAAGAGCTCATTTTAAAGTCCCCTTTACTATTCAGAAAGCCCTGTTTGACACTGATGAGAGGCATGGCTTTGGGTTACTATAGGTTGCCTTATGCTACAGATATGCCCTGATTTTAGTGGGATATTCGTTTAAAAAAACCAAAACATGGTATTTCCTACATTGGCTTGTAATCTCAGAGTATAGAATATATAAAATAGAAGCAATATCTTTTCTCAGTCCATTTCCAAGTTTATTAGGAGGAAGGGTAAAATATACAGTCTAGAAACTCAAGTGAGCATTCCTACGTGCTTTGCTACTCCTGATCTTTCACTGGGTAGCATTATTCCTGAATTAAAGACTATTTTTAAAAGGAACCTGTTGTTCTCTTTAAAATGTCATGCATTCTTTTAATGCCATACACCAACACTGAACAATGAAAACCATTTTATCCTTCTGGAATTCATACTTAGAAAATTTAGTTCTGCAAAAATAAATTATTTGAAAAAAAGATTTCATCCGAAGTTTTGAATTCTAATGGGTTTGTAATGTTCATTTACCCTGTTTCTAGGTTACAGGTACTATGGGAGCATGTTCCTATTAACAGATAGTGTATTTTCAGTGGAAAATTTGCCTATTAGAAAGAAATTATCTGAAAAACAAAAATTTTCCAAAACTATACAGTAATCAATTGAAAGCTACATTTTTTTTATTTGTCTGTATCAAAATGTTTCAATTCCATCAAAAAAGACCCCAAAGCTAAAAACAAATGTTGTCTTGAAATTTTGAATTTTCAACCACTCACACCAGTTAAAGGACAGAAATGCTAAAGAAAGCACATTTCCAATTTCTAGCCGCTGGAAAGCCCTGGTTTAAACAGGATTGTGGGCACACCACTGTATCCTTTCATAGGATAGTAAAACATGCACATCCTTACTGAAAAATTGCTCCCTATCTCTTGTATAAAGTTTACCAGCTTCCAGTAAGTGAATTCATTATACTTCTTTTTCAGGTAAGTTAAAAGCCAAGGTCTATCAGAGCTCTTCTCTCCAACCACTTGCACAGTCTCTCAGTAGCCAGAATAACCAGAATAATGTAAGCAAGGAGATGCTGTGGAGAGAGGTTTTGAATTGACAGAAGTGTCAGTATTGCCACCAACATCTTCCTCTATTGCTCTAACTCTGGAATTTACTGTCATGATTAAGTTTCCAAAGCCTCTTGCAATAGCAGATTTGCAACATCTTTTGCAGCTTTGGTAGTTAACACTTCCAGAGTAAGCAGCAAGTGGAATCACACAAGACTGGCAAGATCACCACACACTCCAGGTAAGAGAGACAACCTTGCTTGGGTCAAAGGTACAGAGAACTGGGACACCTGTTTTGGTGGCAAAATGGATCTGAATTGTAACTGTTCAAGTACCTGCTTGTATTTTGTTCTTTTACAAATTCAGCAAGAGAAAAAGAAAATTTAGGCTGATTGAAAAAAACAAACCAAAAAACTTCAAAGTTTTCTCATTGAAGTTAAACAAGGAAAGCAGCCCATGGTTTTACTGCAAGTGAAAGGAAATATTTAAATTTGCACTGAAATGCCTTTTCCCTGGGTGTGTTTTCTAACACCATAGGGAAGGGAGGACAGCAGCTGTGGTGGTGGCAAGGTGCTCAGCTGTTGGAAATTACAAGCTGCTACAAAAGTACATAGAGAAGCATCTTGGCCAGGTCTGGATCTGAGCATTGCCCTAACCACCAGAGTGCTGGCACCCTCACCAAATATGTAAGTCTTTTATTTTATTGTTTTTAAAGGAACAGGGTTGAAAGGAGATATAAGGAGTAACATACCCTCAAACATTATTTTGTAGCTCTTATTACTTTCTTAAGAGATGATTGATATGGCTTCAAGTCCTTTTGGTCTTGAACCCATTCTTCATTATCACTTCCTAATCAAGAAGAATTCCCACTTTGGCCTGAAGCTTATTTTGTCCAAACCTATTCAGCCAATCATCCCAAATTTCCAAGTAGTTGCAGAGAGAAATCACGTTCTATTTTGGGGCAAACTATTTTCAAAAGTAATGTTCAACTCAAAAGTACGTTCTTCATGGTTTATGTGGATCTCCTATAAAAAAATGCCCATAACTCCCACTTTCAGGTTAAATGTAAGGTATTCCATTCCTTTCTAAGATGAAATAAAATGACCAAGACATTTAATATTGTAAAGTTTTTTAATGTTGGGTTTGGGTTTTTTTTTGTGGAAGTTTCCTTCCTAGGCAAAATTAAGGGCTTGAGCACATAGTTATTCCCTGGAGTCAACAAGTTCCTGTGTGCCAGCTGGTGTGCCATTATCTCATCTTACACGTGCTTAGACTTAGACAAATACAAGTAATACAATTTAAATTCTTGTACTTTCACTGCAATCTAAGCTAAATTGGATTACTTAGTGCTTGCCATGGGCAAGGAACATGAGCACACACTACTACAAACAGCTTCTTTACTAAAATACAGTACACTATGAAGCAGCAGTAAAGTGATTGTGCAACTGACACCCAATGTATGTATTGCAGTACTCCCAAACTCCTAATTTCATTAAGTTTTAATTGCTTTTTTAGACTGTAAATGCAATATTTTAAAGTTATAATGGTCTTGTAATTCATTTCCCTTCCCTCACCACATTAGTAATACATACTACTAAATTTCACTGGAGTTTAACAAAACTTGTCCTTTGCTATTAAGAAAGAGCATTTAATGTTAGAAGACATACTATTACAGAATGCCTAAGAATATTGCCAATTAGAAAGATGACTATAAATATGGAAATCTCATTACAAAGAGCTGTTTGAAACTTATACCAACCAGCTCCTAACAAAACCTGCTAAATGATAATTTTATCCCTACCCTATTTTTAAGGAAAATGCTGGTGTTGCAATGAGATACCAGTTACTCTCACTTCAGTCTTGCAAATACCTCTACACGGAAAAAAAACCACTAAGGAAGGTTTAATTTTTGCTTCTAACACTACAGGAAAGGATGGAAGGAGAAAGAAACGGGAACATGTTGAAATTATTAAAGCACAATGGTCATAGGGAATTGCCAGAAAAAACAAACAGGATAAATTGAAAGATATTTTTTAAAGACTGGATTCTCTACTCCATTACAAAATTGAGTGTTTTCTTTTTGGATGGATAAGGAACATTTATAAGAAACAGCCCTCACATGAACTGGAGCAGGGCAGTCAAAAGTACAGCAGGTGTTGAGGGACAGAGGAAGCCTCCTCCTTTGAAGGACCTCAAAACAGGATGGATAAAGCACACATGGATGTTACTTTTGTTAATTTGTGAATATTTATACACAAACATAAATACTTTGCAAGTTATAATGGCTCCTTCAGCTTCCCCCGAGGCCAAACTGTACAGCAAGTTGATCCCTCTGGCAGGCATTGCAGATTTCTCATTCCACTCTACATGAAATGTAAGCAGCAGTTACCACTCATAGGAAATCTTTTTGTAAAGGCAACCATCTCATACTTTTCTCATAATTTTATCACTGCTCAGGCTGTAATTGTTTTAGTGTTAAATGGTTGTTGTTTTAATATCAAGAATAATGTGAATATTCCATTACAGAAAAAGTTCTCCATCAGCTACTTCAGAGAAAACGTATTAAGAAAGGTGCTATTGGTTCCATATAAAAAGTGAAATAAATGCTGTTCTTCCTTGCTTTCAGATTTCACATTTAAAAGTCTAATGAAAACCTGCAAAGCGCATGGGGCTGCTGTGAACTTAAACCCAAGCACCTGCACACTTTGAGCCAGGAACTTACTACAGAGGTTACCCATGTAGGAGACATAGTTTGTGCTTCACCAGAGGAAAATGCTCATGCCCAGAAGGGTCAGAGGGTTCTGACTGTGCTTCCTTCCCTTACAGCCCTACACTGTGTGTAAGTCCACAGAGGGGACCAGCTGGCAGCAGCAGCTCCTCACACGTGATCTGGCTCAGGGTACATTAGAGTTAAATCTCAGAGTTTGGGGCCATAAAATAAACTTCATCCAAGATGTTAACAAAATTTGTATTTTTACATTAACAGGATACACATAATGCATTTGCTATGAAAATAAATCTCTTTGAGCGAACCAAAAAATGCCCTTATTTCTAATAATAGGAGGGAAAATTACAGTTGGCAAACTTAAGAGACAATTAAGCCAGTGTTTCAGAGAACTCCAGATCACTGCCAAAACAAATATTCAGATAAAAGAATGCAGCTTCCACTCCCTGCTTCCTTATTAACTGTGTTTTCTTCTCTAGCCATTACAAATAGGTTTGGAAAACATACTCAGAAAATATATGGGTCTCTGTTTTTTCATTTGCATTTGATTGTTGTTTCTGAAGATGCTACCAGCTGCTGAAGGAGAAAGGATTGCACTAATATTCACTCTATAAATAATGTCAGAAAAGAAAGGAAAGCCACTGCACAGCAAGGTTAAATGAGGACATTCAGTGTAAGAGACTGAGGCCTCTCACTTGGCTTTCCAAGTGCAGCATATTCATTGCATTTTATTAGCTGATTAACGAGGTGTGTGGCAATTCATCTGGAGCTCCTGAGGTCCTTTGATCCACCCTTCTTACAAGCGCTTCTCTTAAGAGACAAAAAAAGTTCTTTGTGGCTGAAGCCTCAGTATCCAGCAGGAGGATGCTGCTGGGGGCCAGGCTGCAGATGGGCAGCTCGCTCCCCCCACGCCAAGGGGAGAGGTGCAGCTGTCCCAGCCACCCCCAGAAGTGACCACTCACCCTCCTGGGGCAGCCGGGGGTCCATCCCCCTGCACTGTGCCAAAGCAGGCCCGTGGGCTGGCAGCGTGCTCCGTGTGCCACCCGCAGTGTCTGTGGGGCTCTGAGGGTCACCCCACGCCACGTCTCAAGGGGACAGGCACTCTGGCATGGGTACTCCTGGACACGTTTGCTTGCTTTGAGGAAGCTCTCAACCTGCAAAAGCCTTCATTCCCCTTGCACGCACAGGTATCAATAATCTCAGTGCAAGAATTTAAAATAATTTTTTCATGCAGAAGTCATGGCCTCAGACCTGCTTGTAGTGTTCAAGCTTAAAAATCTCCAATATTAAAACCCCTCAGTTTGCTCTTGGGTGCTGAAAAAGGCCTCTCCACACCGTGCCATAAGGCAGACGTATGCAGAGCCCACTGGACTGACCATCCGTGGAGCAGCAGAAGTGGAAATCTGGATCAAATGGCTCAAGAGTTCTGCTAACCTATGGGTTATGGGTTCTGCTAACCTATAGGGGACAAATGCCAAGGTTAAGCTCTGTATGGTAGGGTACAAGTTCCTGGTTGCATGCAGCTTAGGGGTGGTGTTTTGCTGCTTAATTTACTGCTTTAGAATGATTCAAAATAGTACAATCTTCATCAGATGCCCTCGAAAGGCAGAGAATTGCCTCACAAAAGAGGCAGTTTTATGTAAGTGTTCTCTTTTCTGCCATCTTCACTTTAGAGCAAAAACCCTAGAAGCTGTCCTTATCTTGTGAGTTTTTGGATGTCACTCCAAGCAACACAGAACAGCAGATGAAGTGAATCCAGGGGGAGCAGCACAGGAAAGAGGTAGGAAAAGCAGAGTGATAAGAAGCAGGAGAGAGCAGTTTTCATCTTGTTTAAGATGACAGTACAGTGTCTCTGGAGAGCAGCTGGGATCTCTGTCTGTACTAAAAGAACAGAGACATGATAGTTTCACAAAGCTCTCTGAGATGGGAGGAGGCAGTCCCAGACCTACTCAAGCTGAGCATCACAGCAACAGCTGATGAGCTTCACAGTCAAATATTTTCCAGAATGGAATTCTGTTTTTCTGTGCAGTTAGCATGCTTCTGTAATCAGAAGAAACCAAATTTTCTAGAATAATCCTATCTTATTTTAATCTTTTTCCTCTCTAGTAACAGGGAGATCTCAGAAGAATCAGAGGCACTAAAACAGCTCATCAGGGTGCGTGCATATATTTTGGGAAGCACCCTGGTGCCTAAGCATTGCCATCTAGTGCCACTCCAAGTGAACCTTAGGGCAAACAAGACTTCTGAGGGACCAAGCAGACTGACATGAGCTCTCTGTTGGACTGACAACAGGTGGGACAGCCAAGGTCACCTAAACTGGCTCCAAACAGTTGTGAACCCCAAATGCCCATCTCAGCACCAGGATCACCTAAGAAATAAATTTGTATTCTCAGAAGATGAATACACATTTTTCTCTACCAAGCTGGAAAGGGCATTCTAAAAATAGAAATCTACCTGTGGCAGGTCTAAACCTGGAATCTTTTTGCAAACAGCAGCTGATAGAGAAGTACATTATGAGTTAAAGTTTAGACAGAAGCATCACTATGGAGCCATTCAGTAAGATGGAGGCAAAAAAAGTGAACTCCAGTGACATCCTGAAGGACAGGGGTCTCGCAGGAATTAGGACTGCTGCTGGTCCTGCCTCATCTGAAGGCACTGCTCACTGCAGTTCTGCTGTGAGTGAGCTTCTGAGTCCATTAACTGGGGGCTGATGCTGGTGTTAATGATTAAAATCCAAGTTAAGTTTTATGGATACCTAGCTGTAATGGAGTTTCCCATATCCAACACCCTGTGCCTGGCACTGATCAGCCTGTCATGGTTACTGCAGGAATCAATTGTTACTACAATTTTAAGTGTGAGTTGTGCACATGTCTCAATGATGCACAGTTCACTGATAACCTTCTATTAAGAAAGCAAACGTGCAGAGTAGAATGATAAATGGACTTCAGTGCTGAAGATTTGCATATAATCATTAACAATAAGCCAATGCATTACCCAATTTTTTTAAGAAGGGCATCCTATGCTGTATTTTCTAATAGTAAGTCACAAGGGATAAAATGAAGCTAACATGAAACAGTGCTAACAGCCAGTTTCAAACAGAAATTTAATTTACTCTGTCCTGACTTGTGTCAGATTAAAATCTTTTCTCCAATAATGTTCAAAATTACTTTCTCCAAAGTTTTAATACAGCAAAGAAAGTATATGAGGAACAGGAAAAATTTCAAATAAGTGAAACGGGCAGATGTGGATGAACTCTACCATACCCTTCCTCCACATTGATATTTCCAGACTGCAGCACTGATTGGCCACACTAGTGTTTGCATCCTCTGGTTTCATGTCTTCCCTGGGTGGTGAGGGAGGGGAAGAGGGGCAGGCTATGCTGTGATTCTAGGGAGAAGCTGATGCTGCTGTCTTTTTCAACATACTGAGTATTCCCTGCAATTTTTGCCATCATTTCCTGGAGCATGATTTGACATTTCCCTTAGTAAACCTCCCTTGCATCAAACAGATGCATCTTTTACTGTAGTCACTTAATTGATATTCCCTTGACAAGGTACAGAGCAGCATGAGGCAAGACCTAATACTCTATTCTCAAAAAAGCAAAAACGAGCTCTAATTCTGGTATTCCTGCTGCTCATCAAAGCCACAGTAGCAGAAGTCTCACTCTCCATGAGGGGATGTCCTTGCAGGAAGCTTGAAGCAGCTCTGTGCCATCACAAGCAATCAAACTCTCTTTTCAGCTGAGGTCTCTGAACCAGGAAAACTGGGTGCAACTTCAGGAGCTAATTAATGCTTGGCCACCTTGTTCTTCAGTTGTTGATGGGGGTTTCATTAATGTTTTCAGGTTCAGGCAGGCTACCTACCTCCCTACCTACTACTCCTCTGACACCCTGTGACTGTCACACCCCTGAGGCAGCAGCTGCTCACCCAGGGCTCAGGGAGGCTGGACTTACAAACCAGTGGGGCCAGATCTGGGTACAAGATGAAAGTGCTCCCTCAAGACTTTCCAGTGCGTGTCACACATGCAGTTTTGGCATCACAATCTTCTGCCTGTCCACTTGTGTACTGCTGAAACACTTGTATCAATGCACAAGCAGTTCCAAAACAACTGATGTGCTCCAGAGTTCTCAAAATGATCTGGTGTGCCTCCTCAAAGCAATCTTTTAGTTTCAAAATGTTATTTGCATAAACAGCAAAAATACTTGAAAGGCAAAAAATCCACCAAACCCCTTGAAATTAATCTTCTCATTCAGCCTGAAATAAATGTGCTTGTCATTTATTATCCAGGATTCACTTAAATAGTTTTGAGGACTTGACCCCAAAGGAATGTATGCATTTCTGGACATGCTGACAAACCAGTAACACCCAGGCTCACAGCCAACACTATCGATTTTCATGGCTGCCAGTGCGAGTTGGAGACATTAGGATGTTAAAAACAGCACAGCTACACTTACAAGCAACCCCAATAAAAAAGCACTACCAGAAACAATTGCAGTTACTAAATATATTCAGTAAAACTTGCAAAGCATGCAAAAGCCAGCCATGGCAAATGCCTGCTTAGTAACTGGATCCACTCTGAGATTGCCCTCAATGTCCTTTGGCTTACAGGAAAATGACATCCCTTAACAAGGACCATCAGTGGAGGAGGAGGAAGATGGAGAAGTGAGGGAAAATGCTTTTTCATTCCATAATTATAACTCAATTTTGAGATTAAGCGGATCATTTAATGGCTCCAACCCGTTTGAAAACAGGATCCAGGAAGAGACGTGACCAAGCAGAGACAACTGTCATGTCCTGTCTCTGACAAACTCCTGGCTGCTAAAAGCAGTGTCTGCCTGGTGGGAATGCCCTGTGCACCCCCCAAGGTGGGCTGAGGCCCTCATATCCCTCATGCCTCACTTCTGGCAGGGACACAAACCTGGGGATGCTTTCAGGAAGCCAGAGTGCATTTGGGACATCTCTCTCAGCAGACATCTGAAAATTAAACCAGAAAAACCAAAACACTCCAAAATGTGACTTAGGGCCTCAAAACCTTGACATGGAGCAAAGAGGTCCATGAGGAATAGCAGCTGCCTGCTAAGCTGCCCCAGGGGCTGCCCTCATGGCAACACTCATCCCTACCACTCTTCTACCTGAGCCTGATTTCTACAAAACTGGGCAGAGCTTTTCCCTGTCTCCCAATTCCTGCACAAAATCAAAGTTATTCGCGGGGGATGGTGCAGTTGTGTGAGACTCACTCGCAGAGCAAAACAACCTAAAAATAACTTGAAACTACCAGTGGTAGTTTCTATTTGTCCTTATCTTTCAAGATATTTTCTGCAAGTCCAAACAAACTATTTTTTCATTTTGGATGACAACTGCAATCAACACATGTGTACATCCCTCACTGAGTATAAGCTTAAGACATGCAAGAAAGAGGGTAAGAGTCCCTTTGGCAATGGGAATGGATGAGAGGGTGTGGCAACACAGCATGGAAAGCCCTCTTCCAGCAGCAGAGGTCCCAGCAGAGTGGATGTGTGGGCAAGGCCACAAGAGAAGCAGTAGGAAGACCACCACCACCACCACAAGGCTGATGCAGCCAGCTGAAGGGACACCTGCACTGCAAAGCTCCATATCTGAAAGTGAAGGCGTTTATCAACCTCTTCACCTGAAAAAAAACTCAGAGAAGCACCTGTATAGAATTTAGAAAGTATGAGCCCCGAAAGGAGGAAAAAATAAATCAAGAAATAGTTGAAAAGGCAAGGGAAAAAATCTGACACTGAATCCAAGATATTGCAAGATGAATACATTTGCAGGCAAAGCCAGACTCTCCACTGCTCAGCAAAAATCAGGAAGGTATCTAATATTTTCAGGAGACTCAGTCCAACAGCCTCTGTGCTAAGGGTATCCAGCCTGAAGTTTTGCAATTCTTTATCTGCTGTTTGTAAATGATTTCTGATTTATTTCCCCAGCAAAAAGAAGACAGGCTAATCTAAAAATAAGCTGCGTGAGCAAAACCACAGAATTACATTCAGAGCTTCGGCACTTGACAATTTTTAGGCTGCAGTTCCAAACCATCTCATTTTCTTTCAGCACAAAGAAGCAGTAAAATGTTTTGCTGAAGCGAGGTCATATGATACATATGTTTGATAGACTGACATAAATATATCCTTTTGTCCCCACCACTGGGCATGTTGAAAACACTTATGTTTAGAATAACATCAGGATGCCTCATTTTCAAGCATGAAAATCCTAAATGGTTAATGAGGCAACACATACTACTCAAGACCTAGAGCTTTCTCTTTCACCTCTGCCTCCTTCCTAAATAAGGCAAATATGGTTACTTTAGGTTTCCTTCAGAAGTTGTGCCAAAAATTTAGAAGAAAAATTCTTCTATGTAGATTTTCATCAGAACAGTATACTTGCAAGCACAATGGTATGCTACTATTTTTAAAGATTTCAAAAAAATAAAAAGTGGCAGAGTTATTCTGTAACAAAACTTCACAAGAAATCTGGGTCTCTGTGTAGCAGTGACATGGACTATGTTAGGCTTTCCTCCTAAAGAAACTATTTAAAATGTTTTAATTCAACAAAATCACATCAATTTTTAAACTCTCATACCTCTAATTATAGATTTGACTTTAAAATCATCATACAGAGAGCCAGCCTTGCCTGCTGTTCATGCATCTGTTAGCATTCCTACCACTGTAGATGTGACAAGAAGCCCCAAACACTTCCATGCTTTTCATTTTAGAAGAGCTCTTGGTCCTGAAGCATTAACAGCCTTTAGGGAAGACTCCACACTGGAAAAGGGAGTTTGATAAATATTCTTCCATTTTGAGTCCAGTTACCTAAGGTAACAAGGCTGGTCCTTCTCCTCAGGGGACAGCCTGTTATTTTGTTATATATAAGTTACATAGAGATGTAAAATAGAACAAAGCTCTGCTGTTTTAGTTTTTGGGCCCACAGCTCAGCATGCTGTGAGAAGCCAATCAAGAAACAAAATCACAGCTATAAAAAGAGCATGTGGGTGTGGGCATATCTACACAACCCCAAGGAGAACGGTGCTGGCACCAGCAATGTCCATTCTCCCCAGAAGTGAGGCAGTAAAAGGCTGTGTCTGTGAGTGTCTGTGAGCCAGAGACAGATGGATGCCCAGGGCAGTGGCTGGATTCAGTCACTAAAGCAAAGACTTTGCTGACCCCTCCACACCTGCAGTGCCACATATTCCCCACCCAGCTGCCAAGCCCTGCCTTCTATCAGCAGACACTGCCCTGCTACAATTTATCTTTATAAAGCACCACTCCAGAAAGTGCTATTTTTCCTAAAAATCAAAACCCTTCCAGATACCTGCTCACAGTGCAGAGCTTGCTCAGCAACAGATTCCCTCTGTGGCTGAGAAAACGATCTGACAACCCACAGCCTCCTTTCCTCTTCACTGTGTTCACTTCACTGCATGTCAGGAGTTTCAATGGCAGCTGTTCCCAAGCAGGCAGCTCATGGCAGGATGGCTGGCAGGAGCCCCCAGTGTATTTCTTCATCAATGGGAAGTCAGCCTCTCTCTGGAGGGTTTATAAATGAGCCCCTATACTCACAGCTGCCAAATGTTTCATCCTAGGCATTTTATCTGTGTAAACCAAACAGATAACAAGGAGAGCAAAGACCTTGGAAATATTTATGAATCAAATAAAGTCCTAAAGATTTCTATTGCACAGTGATAAGGAGCAAATTCTCGAAAAAGACAGCAAGGCATATGGAGCAACTGATTTTATGAGAGTTCAGAAACTGTAGGTTTGCACAAAGAGAAAGAAGAAAAAATGAGCTATATACAGATTTAAAGATAGATACTCGATACCATGAATGTGACAGAACATACAAACTAAAACAATGTGAAAGGTTTATCAGCCAAACTTAGAAACTATAAATATAAACTGATTTATTGATAAAATATTTTCTGATTAATGTTTTCTCAACCATTCACTATTCCATTAACTTTATGACAGCAGAAAAAAGTTTTGTAAAAATACAGATAATACATAATAGCACTTTCTTGTTCAATGTGTGCAAAATTTATTCTCTTTTTCCCTGTGTTGCAAAGGTGCTTGTTTCTCTCATAAACACCATGTTCAAGGAAACCTGAATGTGAAAATAAATGGCTTCATTTTGTTGCTTTGCTGTACTCAGCTTCACGAAAATGAAGCATGGCGTGAAGGTCACTGTTCATTAGGCACAACAGCAGAAAAATGAAGAGAGTGCAGGGCCACACTAACAGAAATGGGGACTTGAAATAGGTTTGAAAAATAACCCAATGCAGCAGGATCACAGCAACACTGAAATACCACAGAGGCCTGGATAGTGCCATCTCTCCAAATCTCTCACCATCTGAAGACAAGAAAGGAGGAAGGGGCAGGTAAAGGCAATGCTGCAGTTCCACAGAGCCAATCACCTGTTCAACATCCTTCCCCTGAATCAAGCTGTGTTCTCCTAACTTGCCTCCTTCATGGTGGTTTTTAAAGCCTTTAAAAGCTGAAATTAAAGCAGTCTTGGCTGATGCAAAAGCAACTGAATAAACACACCAGAAAACAAACTGCTCATCTCCACACGCTGTCACTGCAGGGGCAGGCGCTGCTGGAACACACGAACATCTCCCCAGGTTATTCTGGTGAACCTGTCACTGTGGTATGAAGGCAGCTTTTAGTCTGTCAGCCACATTCACAAGGCCACTGCAGGCACTTGGCACAGTCCACAAACAAAGCCAGGTCCTAAATTCAACTCACTTTGCTGGGAAACAACTGAAATGTTGTATCCCTTGTATGTTACAGTCTTTCAACAGTGTCAGAAAAAGGGGGAAAAGATGAATATTACAATAAAGCCATTGTACTTTCTATTTCTAGCTATTTTTCCACCTAAATTTTGTTAACCCACTTGCAGGAACAAAAAAAAAAAAAAAAACCACGAAAAATCCCAAACTGCAATACCTCGGTGTCGTCATCCCTTGGGCAAAATGCTTTCCCTTTGGAACATGACAGTTCTTTGAGCATGAATCATTTCACCAGATACTGTCAAACCCATATACTTCTCACAGAAGAAATAATCCTGTTTTCCCAAGTGCCTCTTACCTCACTGACAGCTCCTAGGCTGGCAGGCAGTCTGCCTATGGGAGACCAAAAATCAGGCTCCCAGATCTCATGACAGCATGAAGATCCCCACTGATATCTATTTTAAACTTTATATGTGCCACCTCTGTAATTACTTAAAAATCATCCTGTGGAAGCACTGACTCCAAAATTTCTAACAAGCTTTAGAAAATACTTTTTTGCCTCCTTCTTTCAGGGTAAATTATTGCCATTTAGAGGTTGCAGAGCATGACCTGCCTGTGCTGGCTCCTTTTTGGAGATAGAACTGAGAGAGGCACATGAAAAGGAGCAAGTGTTCTCTGAGCTGCACTCTTCCTGGGCAATTGACAATTCTGTTTGGGTCAGGAAAAAGTCACCTCCTAAAATGGCAATTTATAAAACACTGTGGCTTGTAGGACCAGCTCATACAGGCTCCAGCTGAATGTTTTATAGTTTATGTGAAGACCAACTTCAGCGATTTAAATGGTTCACTGCAGAAGGTGCAAGAGTAGAGATCTTTTAATTGTTTTGTTTTAAAGTAGGTCATAAGTGTCCCACTGGGAGGGGAAGCCTTGGAGGACAGCAAAGGACCTGCTGGTGCTAACCACGTGCTGGAGAGCCCCGGGGTCATGTTTTACATTCGGACAGGGAGCCTGCTGCCCACATTAACATCCCCCAGCCACCACACTGTGCCTGTACCCATACATTAACTGCTGTTACTGCCTGCTACAGCCCATAAACAGCACGGGGACAACTGAACCCATGTGCCATTAGCAGCTGAACTGGGCACCTGTGGAGGCAGACAGGGCTGCTCCATTGGCAGTGGCATCTCACAGAGCTGCTTCTGCTCTCCCCAGCCCTTCTCCTCCACCAGCCAGGGCAGAAGGATTAGGCTGCTTTGCACTCTTCTCCCTATTTGCTCTCTGGGTGGTTTACTTACTCATCTCCTTATTATTCATAGTCTCACTGAAATTTATTTCTATCCCACAGACGGTGATGGTGGAAACAGATGAGACATAAAGGAAGTTGCTTTTGTACAGAGAAGGAAAGAAAACAGTCTTTGTAAATAGAGCGTGATATTAACAGGCTGATGTCTGACACTAAGCAAAAATAGCATCTTCTCCAAGGAAGTTAATTTGCTGTAAAGATCACCAGATATATGAGGATCTTTGATCTTCACAACTATTCATCCATGAAGCCTCTTAATCTAAATAGCCAACACATTTCCTTTTGGGACAGCAATGGGGACTTCTCTTTAAAAGGCAACAATCGTGTGTCAAACATGTTTAAGGGAAGAACTGACATTAAGAAGTGAAGTTGACAAAAAAAATAGAGCATAATCGGTGGCAAAGCAGAAAATTAACACGTAAATTAACAAAAGTAGGAGTTCACAATACGAGTGTAATTGACTGCCAAGCAGACTATGGTATGTTCCTTTTCTGTCAGCATGCTGGCTCCTTGAGAGAAACACAGCCAGTACTTTTGTTTCTTCAGCAGCCTCCCTTGTACGTGCAGAAGAAGTGGTCTCACTCACTTTATACTCTGTTTATTGATGAGAAACTGAATGCAACAAGAAACAAGCATTGTCGAAATATTTGAGGTTTAGAAAATCTTGCTTTAACTTCTATAAAGCTTGAAGTCAAAATGCAGCTGCAGGCAGCCTAGACTGCAGACTGCCCCCAGTCTGCATCCTGGCCAGCACGAGGACTGAGTGGGGCTGGCAGCCCCTTGGTTGCCAGGGGATTGCCAGGGCAGGGGCCACTTCAACCCTGCATGTCCCAAGCACCACTGAGGCTGTGACAGAAGGGCATTAGCTCCACCAAAAGGGGCAAATGAGTGAACTGGAAGCATGTACTGGCTCCAAGGAAATATGAGCAAGAATTAGAAAAGGTACAGGAGTGAAGGTTCACCTTCAGACACAGCTGAAATACATGTAACAACTTGGGACCTAAAGTGAGACAAAACAGATGAGTTCTTTGGACCACAGTATAAGGATTCACAGAGTAAAACAAGCATCATCAATCCTCACTTCTTCCAACCAAAAGCAAAAATGCCCCAGTGCAGGCAGCCCTGGGGCTGGGATGGAAACAGCACTGGCTCAAGACATCGCTCAGAGTTGAGCCTTCCCTAGCAAAAAGACCTGAGAAGCAGCTGTGCTGCCTTGTCCCAAATGTGAACTTCTCATTTCTCAGAGAGCAGCACAGCTCCTGTGGTGCTGCAGCATGGCTGCTGGCCTACAGTTCAATCCCCCACTCTGCACAGCTGCTGCTGGATTTTAGAGGGAGAACAATTAGTCAACAATTTCAGGTCAAAAAACAAAGTACTCAGTGACACAGAAGTGGTAAAGTGAGAAGCATATTCCCTTTCTCACTTGCAGTTTGAGCCTCTGGATGGACTTCGAACAAGCCCACAGCTCCTCGAGTAATGAAGTATCAGAATAACACTTTTTCTGGCCTACCTCAATAGTCATCAGCATTAACTTCAACAAGATGTTCAATATTTTTCAAGACTATGTGTGTGTATATAGGTATTTACATTTATTTATGTATATGGAGGGGATATATGAATATATGGTATGCTGATTTGTTACAGTAAGACTAAAGTCACCCAGTCTCATCCTTAAGAGAAATTATAATTTTAAAACTAGATGTTAACATTAACAGAAAATTAACCTAGGTATATTTTGAATGCAATGAGATTTAAAATAGAAATAACTGTTTGCTATACGAATTTTCCCCTTCAAAATGTGAATCATATTATCTGATTATTTTACCAGTGTATAAACAGTTTGTGTTTTTTTCTCTGGCACAAGCTATTAATACACTCTTTTTCTATTTCTGTCCTATGTAAACACATTTTCTCAGGACTTACATATTTCAGGAGGGTATCCTGAAAATAATACATTCATGAAGCCATACACTAAGTGATGACTTACTGCAATAAGACATTTTTGTGCAAAGCACTGAAATTTCAAGCCATGTGCTTTTCATTTTATGTGTACAGTAAAATTACTACACCTGGACTAAATCCAAACAGAACCTCAAATCCTAGATCATTAACAACTTACTTTTTGTGCTTATGCCACAATTCACATCTGAAATGAGACCATTAGAAGCCATAATAATAACATTCTATAAAACTACACAATGCTGTCAAATTGAAAAATCTTTTAACATAGATGTATTTATCTGACTTTAAACACATTTGTTTCCAAAGTTACGTCAATATCTGCTATAATGTTATGTTTTAAACCTTTCAACAGTGTTCATCAAGTCAGAACAATCTGATGAGACTTCAGTTGTCAGCAAGAGTGACATAAATGTCTCAGGTTGTGAGATCCCACCTGGAGCTCTGCATGCAGGTCTGGGGTCCTCAGCACAGCAAAATGGGACCTGTTGGAGCAAGTCTAGAGGAGAACCATGGATGTGAGGAGTGGGCTGGAGCACCTCTGCTGTGAGGACAAGACTAAGAGAGCTGGAGCTGTTCAGTGTCAAGAAGATTCCATTCTTAGAGGAAGAAAGAATACCGACATATTTTTGTAGGGCCTGTTGTGATAGGAGAAAGGGTAATGGTTTTAAACAGAAAGAGGGCAGATTTAGACTACAGATAGAAGGAAGGAGTCATTTACTGTGAGTGAGGGTGGTGAGGCACTGAACAGACTGCCCAGAGAGGTCATAGGTGCCCCAGCCCTGGAATGTTCAAGGCCAGGTTGGATGAGGCTCTGAACCCACCTGGTCTAGGGGAAGGTGTTCCTGCCCATGACAAAAAGTTGGAGGTTGATAATCCTTAAGGTCCCTTCCAGCTCAAACCATTCCATGATTCCACACATTAGCAGTTTCTGTTTATATAGACATATACTTAAAATGATAAGACCAATATGATTGTGATGCCTTATGGCATTAAGACACTGCATGTATTGCTATATTCATGTCATAAACTGATTTTTCTGAATCAATGTAAAAATTGAAGAATAGCAGAAAATACAATTTTCTTGTACAGAAGCGATTTCTATTTTCTTCCTGAAACAACTCCCCACAAACAACATCACTATAAATTAAATCAAGAAGTTCATCAACTCATTCTTTCCAATTCCTTCTTCTAGGAAGTTAGAGGCTACTTTGGCTACTTTTTACTTTCTTTTAAATAAATTGTATTTACATTCAGTGTTTAGTGCTATTTCACTACACAACAAAGAAAACATTTAATTTCTAAGCTGACAACTTCTTTGATTTTTCAGAAATGTGTCTCCTTGTTTTTCCAGCTGAAATTATCCACTGAAGGTAAAAGCCATTTTACTTCCATGTCTAACCAAACTCTCTGGCACAAATTTACTACTGCTTAATGAATTGTTTATTTTCTTTGATACAATAAGTTATGCAAAAACACTCAATATAGGCCAATAGAAGAATGAAAAAGAAAAATAAATGTTCAGGTCTCATCCATGCCCTGTATCTAGAATTATTAGCCCACACATGGGTCTCATCTGCCTCAAGCTGAGTTTAGGAAGAGTGTAAATAAATGAACATCATCTTTGAAAACTAAGGGGGGCAATACTAAAACATGAAATCCAAAAAAAGAGCAATTTCAGACTGTAATCTTCAAATATATGGAAACAATTATTGATAATTTGTTTATTCATTATATGATAAAGGACTTAAATGATGTCTGCTCTAGAAACTGTTTCAGGAATGGCCTATAGGGAGTCAGAGGATTTTAGGATGCCTGATGAAACACAATTCACCTCTTTTGTACATTTCTTCAATGACAGCAACACTTTGCAGAGAAAAAAGGAGTTGACTCCTTTTGAAGAAGAAAAAAAAAAAGCTACATATACAGGAATAAGATCTACCAGATCTTCATGTCAAATATAATCATACTTATGAAACTGATCTATTTAGAAAATATAATACCGCTAAACCAGTTGTTATAGTTGATTAATCCAAGCCCTTCTTGTTAAAAACAGATGGCACATGCAAGAATAACAAAACACAATCTGAAGGGTTTCTGATGAGAAAGCCCATTAACTTTCATTAGTTTCTTATATATACAGAGCAATAACAGCTGGACCACAAATAATTACAAAATATAAACAGAATGGAAGGCTGAAAGCAGAGACCAGTTCACAGCACGTATGGACAAGTACTTTTACAGATTTTGAACAGATTTCAACCAAGGATTGTCCTGGTCCTCATATTAAAAAGAGAAATCCTCTTTTTGAAACATCATCTGGAAACATATCTATGAAGAGAGGTGGCATTTTTTATTTTCATGAGTTCCTAAAGTGGCTCTGTTTGGCTATACTGAGCTAATGTGAATTGCTGCAGCCTTTCATGATAGTCTTGACTGAGGCCTCATTGCATATCCTTTACTTGTCTAAGCTGGATGGTGTGTTAAATGAGAGCTTGGAAAACATTCAGTTAGGAATAATGCCACTTCAGATAGCCTATAATTCCTATAAGATAAAATGCCTGGAATGAAAGAAAAGCCACAGGAGAAGGGAAATTACGAACTCTGTTGAGTGGCCTGAAACCCACACCTTTACCAAAGGCAATGAGAGCAGCTGGAGCTGCACAAGGGAGGAAACAGCAAAACACACTGTCACCATTTGAAAAATATCATTACATGTCTGAAAAGCAGGAAGTGTCACAGCTGAGGCCAGCCAGGGCACCGTTCAGCAGCTGCAGATGGTTTTTACATACCACAGACTGGAAGAAGGAAGCACCAGAGATGGGCAGCACAGCCTGTATGTCAATAGCTCCATGCAGCCTGTTCCTCTGGGAGCCACCACGATGGTGACCACGTCCCACCCTGCTGCAAAACACCCACAGCACCACACACCTCTCACCAGCAAATCTGTGCTGGCAACATAGGGCACCAGTTTCCCCAGGGTCCCCAGGCATCACGCTCCAGTGCAGCAACCCAGCACCAGCCCAATATTCCTCATCCAGAAGTCTGCTGGTGTGAAGTTCAGTGCCCCCCACATTTCCCATACAAAACCTCATCAGCATGGTACAGCCATAGGCACTCTGCCAATATTTCCCACTGCACCCTTAATGCCCAGGGAACATGCCCCTGCTCCTTGGGCAGGGAATGCTGCTGAAGGATGGGCAGAAACCACAGGGTCCACCATGTAGGCAGACAAGGCTTCCTGCATCCAGCAAAACCAGGGCATTGCTCCAAACCCCTTCTCACTCAGGAAGTGAACACAGTAAATAACTGCTAAACTTCAGTCTGGATCAAAATGTCCAGCCTTCCTGCACCATGACAGCTCTTACTGCTCCTGCACAGCACTTCCAACACCTCCAGACAGGACGCAATGTAATTACTAGGCCAGTTTCTTTGGAAGCCCCAGAATCATCACGTGAGTTCTTAGTGAAGAAATTTACATTTCCTCTTCATAATAAGCGTTCAAGGAGGAAAAAACAACATCTGGAGCTGAATCCTCTGTGAGATCATGTATCAGGTCACAACCTCAATATCCTTCAACTTTCAAAAGGGGAACAGTTTACAATTAAGTCCTTTTCCTCTAAAGTCCTTTCAGTTTCCTTCCTATTACCCTCCACTCTCACATACGTGTTTTAAAAAGTTGAACTGCATGGGTCTCTTGGCCTTGCCAGAGGCAGGTATCTCCCTCTGGCCCTCTCCTGGCAGAGGAGTCTGTAGTCCTGTCTCCTGATATGGCCAGCTGCCAGGAACACCAGGGGACAACCTCATTGACTTTCTTCTCAGAAGAGTGAGAAAAGGAAACTTTGTGTGAAATGAGAAGAGGTGTGCTAAACCAATGTTTCCATACACTTCTACTATTTTAGGGTGGATTAAACACTTTGCTTTCCCTGTATCCTGCAGCATGCTGGAGGCAAAAACTCTCCAAGTTCCCAGAAACACTTCTCCACAGCAAAGAGGATCACAAGAAGAATTGGGCTCTAAGGACTCAGTCTATGACAGTCTTCAGTCAGAAGAAAGCCTGATGTGAAAAGAGCCAAAGGGAATTTGGGGTGGAGGGGAAATAAACATTGTAGTAAAAAACTAAACGAGCATGTGCAAGACTTGTGCAAAAAACAGTAATGATGTGAGCCATGTGCAAAGGCTACAGAGTGTATGCATTTGGTTTCTCTGTGTTAGACATCTGCTTTAACTTCCTATTTAGCAAGAACTGCAGGTTTGTTTTGATTTTCTCTGATCACAATATAACAGTATTATTATGGAAAATAACTAATTTGCATTTAGAAGACATCTGGAAGAATTATCTTCCCCAGCTGGCCTTGACGATAAATTCAGGCATGGAATACTTTCATACTCTTATTTTCTCCTTCCTTAAGTATTAGCATTGCCTGCAAAGCCAAATGTACCATCCTTGGGATAACAGTGCACTTCAGGCTGCCCAGGGGAGAGCTGAAGGAGTATCCACACCTCCTTGAGAGCAGCCTCCCTCAGGAGCTGGGAAGGGAACAGGCTTTCCTAATTAGGTCAGGAGCTGATGACCAGCCTCAGAGCTCAAACAAGTAATGATCCATGGGGTTAGACAAGGTCACAGGAAGGGTTTCCACCTTGCATGAAATTACAGCAGTACCTTCTGCTATTTTCCAAAGCACATGCACAAAGCAAATTCACGTGTAAAACAAATGGAGAAGTTCTCCTCTAGGCAAGGGCCTGCGTTTTTTACAGGTGTAGCCAGCGTGCTACTCTGACTCTCAATGTTTGAGCAGCAATTACTGGATAAGAGGGGATTCCAAAAACCTGGCAGTGTCATAAGGAGTCAGCACCAACCTGTTTGCCTTTCCCAGCCCTTACATTCATAAGCCAGTGCTTCTCTGAGTTTGCTCACAAACTTCTCACCAAGCTGTGCAGTCCATCCAGCTCTCCTTAGCAAGCAGCACGAGGCAACTTTTGCCAGATCTGGCCCCTGGCAAGTGCAGCAGCCAGCCCAGGCCAGCCCACCTGGGCTGAGCAGCTCAGGAACCAGGCTGGCTGCAAAGCCTCTCAGGCTGCCCCAACGGTGAAGGGGCAGCCCCAAAGCCCAAGCTCTGCCAGCAGGAGGACTTCTTACAAACAAACATAAAATGCAATGTTTCAGAAGAAAACATTTTTCCATTTACAGAATTCCATTAAACCCACTGGCAAACCTCCCACCAACTGCAGCAGGATTTTACTCTTGATATTTAAGGCAAAAATACAAAAAAAATCCATATAAATAAGATGAAAAAACCCCAACCACCAGACAAGATACTGAGAAGCCCTTTGGGGATCTTCACCTAGGGACTATGAGACACCCACATACCATTGCAAAGTCCTTGGCAGGCCCAAGTGCTGTCTCACGCTGCTCTTCTTCAGCCATGTAAACACTAAAGTGACATCTCCAGAGATAGGAAACCATCTCTCTCTTTCGCCAGGGATCCTGTGGACATCTGATTAAAAATGATGCTGTTCTCTTGGGACTCTTCACATGGATGCAGGAGATGCTGCTGAATGGACGGAGTGGAGCTGCCTATCACCCAGCCCAGGGGAGCACAGTGCCAGAGCCAGCAACGGAAGAGTCAGTTCCTGGAGAGTTTTTTCCAACTACAAGTCTAGACAGGAAGCTTGAAAGAAAAAGAGTGGCTTCACAGAGATTCAGATTAGATTTTTTCCTTTTCAATTAAAAGGATATTCCTTTTACATGGTATTATATATTCTATATATGATAGACAAGACAGAGTGACTCAGGCACATTAAAAGTTGTGCTTTCCTTTTATTTTTCCATGACACAATAAAAGCTATTCGTATTTTTTAAATGCCTACACCTAAACAATTTCTGGAAAATGACACAGCAAATTTTCCATCCAATGCCATGTTAAACTGGAATTAAGATTATATTAAAGTAAAAATGAAGATAATTTACTCATAAGTAAATTACAAATAGAAACATAAGTGCCACATTTTCATTTCCTCTGAAGCAAGTACTATTACCCATACAAAAGTCAAATTCAAGTGCAAACTGGAAATTAAAATATCAAGCATTGCTACAGAAATGTAGAGGGAGGACAGCAATGGAGCTACTATGGACTTAAACCTCCTCAGGTCATAAATGTTTTATACAGCCCCAGACAGCACTAGAACGAGCTGCTGTTTACATGGGGATCTGAGGCCCTGATTGCCCTGTGGTGTGATTTCTTTCCTTCTCCTTAGATAGGAGATCTCTGGCACCACATCTAGGTCTGATAAAACATTGTTCCTTAAAAACAAACAAACAAACAAGCAAACAAAGACATTAACAAGAGAAAGAAAAATAAGAATTGAGCAAAATGGTGGTGACAATGATTGTATTTCCCACTATTTCAGTCACTAGTAAGTAGGAAAGAAGCTAAAAATAACATTTGGGAAAAAAACACTTCATACACCTGTGTTTTGAGGAGTACAGGGAGTGGCTAGATCAGGGTTTGAGGAAGTAGACAAATTTCAATTTGTGGGATTCTCCAGCACAACCAAAGTGCAGGCTGCAAAGCTGCAAATGGGGAACAAGAACAATATACCAGAAACCAAAGGGTGAAAGGACATCCCAGTGACACTACCAGGGACTTCAAATGTGAAGTGACACTACCAGGGACTTCAAATGACTCCACAGGTCTGGCTGACATAAAAATTTACACCTTATTTATGCATTTAAGCAGGTTAGCAGTGTAGTCCCCAGACATTTGTGTCAACCTTGACTTCAGCAGTGCACCCTGGTGATCCCTGCCCATGGCAGAGGGGTGGACAAGGTGACCTTCCAAGGTCCCTTCCAACCCAAATCATTCTATGTTCCTGTCCTTAGCATCTGAGCTACCTGCTTTATAAAAAACCCCACTGCAGTCAGCATTCATCCCAGAGACCTGCGAGGCCAGCCCAAAAGGCAAGGACAGCTCCATGGGGAGGCAGAGGGTGCTGAGAAGACTTTGCCACAGCAGTAGCCCCCAAGGAGCACACTGCTGACCCAACACTGAAACTCACTCCAGTTGTACTTGCAAAGCAGATGGAAGCTGAAGTGCTGCCTGCAAAGTACTGGTGCTCTCTCAAGGCACTGCTATTATGTAGATAAGAAATTGAAAAGTATGTTGTTTACTATAAGCTCTGCTTCAGGGACACTTTTTGTAGTCGTGTCTTATTATCTAATTCATAATCACATTGAAGTTGCTACGTTGAATTAAGGGCAAGGTACAAGGCAAGCAGCTGTAGTGCAGATCTCTGAGACTCGAAGCTAAGAATATTTGGTTTTCGTATTTAAGAGGAAAAATCTTTTATTAAAATTGGCAGCAAAAATTTGTACTTCTTATTTTGTAGAACTAGAAGAGCAAGAGTAACACTGGAATTAGCAGATGAAGAAAAAAACTTCTGCATCAGAAAATCTAGTTAATCATTTGTGTGGGATGTTATAAAATATCCAGAAAAAAATGGCTTTCATGACCTTAAGTATATTTTCATCATTGGCACATACAGATATAAAGCCTCGAAAATCAGTATTTGGTGCTTTTATTTTGTGGGGAAAATACCAGCAAAATACCAGTTAAAACTTGCTGTTTATAGAAGCCACAATAGTAAAATATTTCTCCATTGCAAATATTCTTTAGTTACTAAGTCATTTATAGGAATACTGTATAAGACACATTTTGACTGGCATGGAGGTGGAAGTTTTTCTAGTAGAATTTCTTGCTCTTACTGAAGCATTACTGAAAGCTAAGTGAAAAACAATTCAACTATAAAAATTCATTTAAACATAACAAAAGGAATGTTCCTGGAAGAAAATCATTACAGTGCAGATGGTGACCTGCTTGTAAAATACGTGATTAGCTAAGGCAAAATTTAGAATAACACTACTTGCTTCTTTCTTTTGAAAGAAAATCATGGGCCCTGAAGGACTTTGCTAAAAGAGGCTGAAGCATTTCAATACCACTCTGATAAAATGAATTCTTTAATAAGCTTATGATGCCTTTGTGCAAGCAAAGAGGTCATTCTTAGGATGGACAGAGTTGGTGGAGGCTAATTTACAAGCCCATCCCAAGGCAGGCTATCAAGCATCCCAGAAGGCATTTCAAGCCAAGATGAAGCACGTCCATGGACATGTTTCTAACTGGCACTAGGAAAAAGCCATGCCTGCAGCTTCACTGGTGTGTCACATCCCATGTGCTGAGTGCACCTCACAGCACCTGTCCCAGGGCAAAAGGCTCCCTCCTGCTCTGCACCACATGAGCTCTTTTCCCAAAAGGGTTTTGTGCATGGAATGATAACCACAAGCACAACCATAAGCTCCTATAGAGTCTGCAAGCACTACCAAGACTGATTGCTCCTGGAGGTGCTGGGTTCTGCCTCATGAAGGTGCCTTTGCTCCCTGCTAGCCAAGACAAGCATTGGTACTCAGTGTGGAAAGAGGGCACAGATGGAGCAGGTACTGCAACTCCTCTGGCAGAGGGATTGTCTTTGATGTCTACAGTTCCTCTTATCTGTTTTTATATTCCTTTTGTTGCTGCTGCTACCTGACATTATATATTATTTCCTTATTGAATATTTTGCTTTGTGGTTTAGTCAAAATAGATGCAGTCAGCAATACTTACTCAGGTTAGCCTGACATAAATGTTTAGGGAGGCTCACTGCTGGGCCACATGTATGTTGCAATATATAAATTTATAACGTAAACCCAGCTAAATGGGAGAAAGGATAAAAAGGATAAAAAATTAGTAACAAAAGCAAAATAACAAGACAGGTAAGTTGATTCACATTGAACTCAATTGTTTCTGCTACTTTGACAGTTTCTTGGTCCTTCTGGCTGTTGCAGCCTGACAGCTTCCACCACAGCAGGTGGCTCATGCTATGCAAGTTTACGAAAAGATCAAGGGCTTGAGGGATTGAGAGTCTCCTGAGTAGTTCCAGATTTGCTGGGGTAACTTCAGCTACATTGAGAGATGAGAATTTGATCCTCTGTCCTTAAAGAGATTAGTTTTACGAAGGAGTTATGCAATTCAGAAAAATGAAGGCTGTGGTCCCACATTCCTCCTCTCCTGTTTTACTGTATTTAGCCAGCCTGTCATACCACGGTTGTATGTGATAAACAACTGAAATGTTCAAGCCTACCCAGGGCATTTTATAGTGCAAGGGCATGCATGGGCAATTGCTGCTTCCATATATGATGCAGTGTTTTCAAACACTGTGACCAGTGCCAAAAGTCAGCATGCTGACAAGAAACGCACCAGCACCTAAATTAAGTAATTAAAATGTTCTCTATTGCAAAAATCCCATCAATCTCAAAATTTAAGGCTGCCTTCACAGCTGTTTGTGCCTGATGAATTTCCATAATCACTTAAATAGGCTTTCTCCACATATCTTTGCCTGACAGAGTCAGGGCATTAAGTTTCTATCATTCCAATAACACCAAGATTTTTTCTTCAGTCTTTTCAACAGTGGATGATATATGTTTGCTACATATCATCACCATCCTTCTGAGCTTTACTGAAGCATGCTAAAAAAATCCCAGAGCTACCTTCTTACAAATGCATTTTTGTTTCACTTAATCTCTGTAAAACAAAAGGAAAAAAAAAGGAAAAGAAAAAAATAAAAAAATAAAAAAGAGCAAGAAACTCTACTGGAGCTCATCTCTGACCTTCTTTTCCACAAAGGATTTTCCTCCTTTGCTTACAAGAGATGACATCTCCTCCACCTGAAAATGGATGGGGTACTTGGTGAATCCCATGACATTAGAGAAAGGCAAAACAGAGCTAAGATATGACACCACTTCCTGCAATTGAATACTTTTGAACCAACTTTAATCATCCAGGAGACTTAAATATGGGGGAAGTCATCCACATAGGAGACCCAGAGAGCCCATGAAGCAGGGATGGTGCTGAAAACAAGTAGCTGGCAGGTGTCACCTTTGGTGCCACCCATCTGGGACCTGGCAGCAGAGCAGCACAGACTCTTCCTCCTTCCTCCCTTCTTTGTAGCCCACCTGCAGACCTGACCTCCCTGCTGGCAACCACAAGGACTTCTCTTCAGGCTGTCCCTCTCCATGAATCCAGAACACAAAACCCGCAGACTCGCAGTCCCAGCTCCTTGATGGAGTTCAAGTGACCTAATGGTAATGAAGTGAGGACTTGAAACAAAATAGAATTGGAAACAATGAAGTTTTATGCCCTGGAACAAATTATTAATTGTAGGCAACCCATGTTGTAAGCATAGTAACTTGAGACCAGATAGACATTATTACTAACAATCTGATCCAGTGCCATGTCCTGAATCTGAGGCTAATCATGAAAATATTTCTCTCACACCCACTCAATACAACAACAAACCCAGTCAAGTGTAATAAATTACCCTTCTTTTGTTGATCTGCCTATGTCCAGAGTTTGCTGTCTTTCTGTTAAGATCATTTCAACAAGAACAGCATAAATACCTCTCTAGATGACGCATTATCAGTAATTGCACTTCTTGAGAGTTATTTTGCCTGGTTTTACCACCCAAGAAGACATTGACAGATGAATAGAAACAGTGAAAAGAAGAAAGAAGATCAATGCATTAAAAATTGAGCACAACCAAGTCTTTTAAGTAAACACATGTACTCCAGCCTCCTGCTAGTAATATACAATTATCTGGAAAGGTTACACACTTCACATGGAAGTGTTAGTCCTAATGTGTGCCAGCTTAACATTCCAGCACGGCTCCTCTGTCCCACTGTGGTCCCAGGCCCCAGCCAGCTCTCCAAGCTCACAGAGTAGTTGTGCCTGACCTCCTGCCTCTGTCTCCTCCCCTGGCCTGTTCTGACCATGCTTTATCTCACCCATGGGCATCCACACCTGAGATCAGTCAGTATTGTGAAGCACAGGTTCACCAAACCCACTGTGCTTTACTTACTGAGCTCTCACAGCCTTTTCCATGAATGGTCCAGCCAGTAAGAGTTTCCTCCTCTCAAAATCAGCACCTGGCTATTTTCCTTGACACCTCTCCTCTTGAGAAGATTGGTTTGTGATTATAACAATTCAATAAATTCACCAAAGGTCTTCAAAAGCATTTGTCAGGGCTTGTCCCAGCCTGGACAAATGTTATTTAGCAACTCCCTTTTACAGAGCTTTTCCCCTTGAATTTAATGCTTAAAGCTATCATCCATTTTGGATGATAGGGGTGCTCAAGTAAGAAAAATGGGATTAGTGGGGAAATGTGCTACAGTGAAAAACATTTGGGGGTATGAATTGCATTATGAAGGTTAATCATCTACCAGTTAGCACAAGCAGCTCTTTTATAGCATTAAACTGTCTGTAGTAACATAAAATGCAGTGTTGGAATGTAGCAAACGCACCAAAATACCACAAAAGAACACTTTCATATCCATGAATACATATTTTCCATCTCAAATAAACTATTGCTTCCTTGAAAGAAACAGATGTTATGGCAAAGCTGGCTTCTCTTTTGGAGTGATGTTTTTTGTCAATTTAAAAAATTTTATTTAGTATTCAAGGATATTATTTTGATCAGTCACTGCTTAACCATGGAATTGAAAGGAAACATAAAATCTTACCGAGATGATGAATCTTAATCACAGCAGAGAAAAAGAATATTTTGTGCTACTTCTGTAGACGCAGTGACAAAAAATTATGAGAAAACAAACTGAGGTAGACTGGCAGCTCAATTACACAGCACCACTGAAAACAAAAATTTTATGGTTTAAAATATAACATTGCTTAGTACTCTACTTTGGGCTAAATTGATACAGCCAGACAATTTAAAAACTCTTAATGTTTTCATTTTATTGTATTTCCCCTCCGAAATTCCTAACTATTCAGGACTGAGTACTAACACAGTGGTCAGGAAGTATGCCTGAAATATTATGAAAGCAATATTACTTTTCCATTTGTCACTTGCAATAAAGTGAGATGATACATTAAGATCACCACTATTTTTTCTTAGCTTCTGGTTGTGGTAGCTGAAAACATCCATCCCCCACACAGAGGTGCAGCACAGTCAGCTCACAGGGCAGGAAACAGCAACTCTTTCCAGGCCAAGCAGATGCAAAAACAGAGGGGCTTATCACTGGGGTCCTCAAGGTGCACACTTGCCTGCCTGACCCTGCATGCTGAATACCAAGAGCAGTTTGGATGACATCGATTTTAACAGACAAAACTCTAAAATTTGCTAGTGATGATCACTGTGGGCCCTTTCATTCCTAATCCAGTCATAGCAAAGACTCTGAAAATACACTTAGGAAGAGCCTTTGGTCATGGGTGGTTCCATGCTCCATGACATTCATCCTGCACACTGCTGGATAAGACAGCAAGAGAAATTTGATCCACAATTTGATCTGTTCAAATTGTGTATTTGAACAGATATACAATTACATTTTTGTTGAATAAGCCAAATCATTATATTGCTAGGCGGGCTGCAGAAGGCCAGAACATCTGACAGAGAGAAATCTTGCTGGCATAAGGTTAACTCCTAAATACTGAAAGAGCAGAAAAAGTCAACATTAGATGAGTGCTTTGCTCCACATGGCCACAGCATTTCTGATCTGATAACCAGGGCCAAAAAGTTAGATGGATTTGTGATAGGCCCTGCATTCAGTATGAGGAAAACAAATCTTGCAACAGCAACTCAGCTTGTAAGAAAATAAATGGTTAACCAAGAAATGATTTTGCTTTTGGAAAAGTTACCAAGGTGTTCAATATACTGCCTTGTTTTCCATAACTAGTCCAGATGTTATTTGATAAAAATATTTTGAGACTAGAACTTCTCAGTCAGAAAAGAAACAGAAACTTGAATTTTTGAAATACTGAGAATCAAGGAAATGAAGATTTGACCAACAAGTGGGTGGGATGGGGAGGACCTGCCATAGCCGTTCACCCTCCTTGTGTGCTCAGTCAGGTCTGTGGGAAACAAAAAAGTGTCCTCTGCTTCTCCTATAATGAAAATTATTTCAGACTGATCTCTCTTCTCAATAAAAGTCAGAGTTGAGATTAATGCTCTTTAAGACAACTATTAACATTTTACTAAGTCCTCAAAAACTATATTTTAAGGATATTTCAGATAAGAATTACCATTCTCTGGAGCAGCCTAAGATCACTGTTAATATTCAGTTCTTATCAGTCATTCTCCACACACCAACACTAACAGAGCTAAAAACAGCAACACAATTTTGGACAAGGATACTCTCCAATGTAAACAGTTTATACATTAAGGGAGGTTTTTAGGGTATATATCACTAGCAGAGCCAGTTAAGTATGGCACCAAGTAAATTGTCCATTAAAACAAAAGAAAATCGTTCATATTTTCTCAGCCTGCTAGAAAGAAAAATTACTGAAATGGATTTTTTTTCTGTCGCTGTTTAAAGTGTCATTGGACTGAACTCTGGATAACACGTAGGAATCTTGACCCTCCTCTCTGACTAAATGTGTATTTTCTAGAGCTGGAATTAGCACAGCTTCATGTTTCAGATAACCTGCCTTTAAGTTACAAGCAATATATTACAAAATACTCAAAAATTGCTCCTCCCTTCCTAAAAAAAAAAAAAAACAAACCAAAACAAAACAACAACAACAAAAAAAAAAAACCAAAAACCAAAAAATAAACCCAAAAAAACCAAAAAACCCCAAACCTGTAGCAATTATAGCTGATAGTTGGAATGCACAGAACATATACACATATTTTTATCTGCAGTATGATCAGTCCAAACTACAGATCCCAAGCCTGTCTTCTAGCAAACACCCCACCTTGCTTCCCTAGGGGCATATCCATGTCACTTCTGAGACACAGGCAGAGCAGCATGTGGTGGAACAGAGGAAACATATGGTTTGTGGTTCTTGCCTGTGCCCTACTTGACAGTCGTGGGTTTAATAAAAGCTGGTTGGCTTAGGTTAAATTACTGGTGCAAAAGCAGTGAGATGTAGTTGGGCATGTGCACATGTCCTCACGGGCAGGGATCCCAGGGCACGGTGTGCGCGGATGGGTGCGGGAAATGTCTGTGCGTGGTACGTGTGAACACCCTGTGTTCTCACTGCTGCTTAAGGAGAGATCCGAGGTAAAACACGGCAGACACAATTAAACAAGGCTAGGCAAAGGAAAAGATAATGAAGAAAAAAAGAAGGGAAATTGGAATACAGAATAAAGGGAGGAAATGAGAAACTGACGGTACGCATAGCAGAAGGATAAATCTATTGCTAATGTGCAGGACAAAGAGTCCTTGCCAAACACCATGTGTAACCACAGTCACATCTTCACTTATTATTTCAGTTAGCACATCTGCCAAGCAAGGGAAATACTGAGCTAACACAGGTAGGAAAGATGGCAGAAAGTCCTGTGAGTCGCTGCTGACTTGCTGTAAGCACAAAATGAACTAAAGTTTTCCCAGTCTTTTTGGTTGAAAAGGCAAATAAAGCCCATTATTTTGAAGAGGTCAGAGCTACAATGGACACCTGCTGACAAGACTTCAGCCTTGTTTTGATCTGCACTCCAAAATCACCTGGGAGGGGCTAGCCATGGGGAGGCAGGTGCATCACTGCTGTTTGGGAGTGACCTCAGGTGACAGGGCCAGTGGGGACAAATGAAAGCAGTCCCCAGCCTGTCCATTCTCAATGGCACATGCAGCTATTCCTAGCTGCCCACACTCAGCTTCTCCCTTCCTTCTTCTGCCACCAACAACTCAGGGTGGTGGAACTCAAAACAATCACCAGCAAAAATCTCCCCTTGGCTCCTTGGCTACTTCCAGAGAGGTAGAAGAGTTTGAGGAGGCCAAACCTCTTCCACCCAGTACAGCAGGGGAGCAGGTTGTGCTCAGCCAAGTTGGGCAGAGTACAGGCTGCCAGACCCCCAGCTCAAACTGGCTACAGCTGTCAGCCCAGTAGCAGCCACACAAGTGCCAACACCCTGCTTTGTGTTTGCCCAAAAAGGACTCCCCAAGTGCAGTTTGGGAATCTCATTTTGTACACAATGAAGTTTTTTCTCCAAAACTATGTTGTCCAAAGGTGCCAGAAGTGACAACCACCCAGCCCTAAGTAAAGGAAGCCGCAGGCAACCCAACAACATTTGCTCACTTCCACTGCAATCCCAAAAACTGTTGCTCAAGAAACTACTTCAGACCTCTTCAGAGCAGCTGGTGGATGTGAAAGCTGTCTTTTACTTTTCCACAGTATTTCTGCTGACCTAGCCAGCAACCCAGTCTCCTAATTTGGTAGCAATCCTCTGGCTTCTCCTGCTGTGGGCTGTGTGTTTGCTTGCAAATCAAGGAAACTGCTGCCAGGCAAGGATCTGTTTCAGCACAGCAAAGGGAAGCACATTGTGGAGGCACATTTCTAGGATGACGAAACCTGCACCCCAGACATCTTGGACCCACATGCAGTAGAAGAGTAAGGAAGCATGAGAAAAGAATGAGTAGTTTGGTATGGCCCAGGCCACAAACAAGACCCTTAATAAAGAAAATGCAGCAATGATACCTAATTTTGTCTCACAAAACATAGTTCTTTAAAATTCTGGGGACAGACGTATCCTCCTCAATCTCCCCAGTTCACCCCTTGATTCAGGGAAGCTTCTGTCTCTCATGCACACATGCTACTCAGCGAGGTAAGGGGCTTAATCTCAGCTGGACTGAAAAAAGGCTGCTATGGAAAACACCACGAATTTTCAGCCAGGTTGTCATAGCACTGAACTGGATAGAGCAACACCCTGAACCTGGCTCCTCATACCCAGATGATGGGGTAGGAGAGGTCCATCACTACTAATTCATAGGGGTTTTTTTGCACTCATGTCTGTGTTTGCTAGTAGGAATCCTACCCTAGAACCAAAAAAACACACAATGTAGAAAGTTTCTGCTTGTATAATTAGAAATTTCTGAAACAAAAAAATATTTTAATAAATTTGCAGCCCTCTCTACAAAAGTTTCTCCTTTTGTACTCACAGTTCCAGCATGTGCTCTTTATGTGTGCCATAGCTTCAGGGTGAGAGTAAATTTTAGTGTGTTTCTCCTGTAAAAAGCACATACAGACATGAAGGCAGAAGGGAATTCTCCCTATATTTCAGCTGCAAGGACCCTTTTCACAAGTACTGAGAAGTAACTGCAAAGTTTCCCCCATGGGATGGAAACACATAAATTCCAAATAATTCAAGGTGAGCCAAAGAGAAAAATTGCGCAGGCAGGATAAAAAATTCCAGCTGCCTGCTGACCGCAATAGAAATCAAGACAACTGTTCAAAGAGCTGTGCCAGGCATCCAGATGCTGCTGCTGGCATCAGAAGATCTTCCACGGTCCGATAGCAGCTGGTTCCAGGGATGGCAGCCAAAGCCTGCACATAAATTAGAGAAAAGGAGAGAGAGAGAGAGAGAGAATTGACAGCTCACCACCCATTCAGCACCATTCCTACTATACAGGCATATGCATGTTAGTTACTAATCAATTTTATATTAAAAAAATGAAATTTGTTATATATAAATATATAATATTTATATTATATGTAAATACCAGGGCCTATGACCTTGGAATGAATAGGACTGACATCTGCAAAAACCTCACTGCTCATGTAGGCAAGGCCACTGCAGATAATTCTTTAGGATACCTGGATGAGAAAGAAAAACTGCTTGAGACCATGGAGCCAGAGCCTTCCCTCAAGTCTCACTGTTTCCGCAGTGTGCTCTGTTTTAAATTGTTCATTTTTTTGATTACTGAAGCAATCGGGGTTTTCAAATGTTCTGTGCATCTGTAGCTATCCCCCTTCCTCTCAAACTGCTGCCTACCTTCTGCTGCTGACACCCTCCTTCAGCCTCATGGCACACGGTTTTTTGGGCACAGCACCAAGGAATTGTCTCAAACTGAATGGCTGTTATGCATCAAGAAATTGGAGGCAACTTGAAATGCCCCTGTAATTACTGTCCCCAAAGTGGGCTTCTCAGGCAGTCTCATGCATGCTTGTGGCTCAGAAAACACATATTGTACCTACATACTCTTTCCACTCCCAGCATGTTGAGACTGATAAAACTAGTCACCGAAGTGCAGGAGCTCAAGTTTCCCCTCTACCCTGCTCTGCCTCTCTACTTTTCTCTGGTGAGACCCCACCTGGAGTAGTGTCCAGCTCTGGGGGCCCCAGCACAAGACTGACATGGTCCTGTTGGAGTGAGTCCACAAGGCTGGAGTCCCCCTCCTAGGAAATCAAGCTAAGAGAGCTGAGTTTACTCAGCTTGGAGAAGAGAGGGTTCCAGGGAAACCTCCTAGCACCTTCCAGTACCTGAAGGGGACTGCAAGACAGCTGGGGAGGGACTTTTCCCATGGGCATGTAGTAACATGCAGTAACAGTTTTAAAAAAGAAAGAAGGAAGGTTGAAACTGGACATAGAGGAATAATTTTTTATGATGAGACACTGAAACAGGTTGCACTGTTGCAGATGCTGCAATCCTGGCAGTGTTCAAGGCCAGGCTGGATGGGGCTTTTAGCAACCTGGTCTAGTGGAATGTGTCCCTGCCTGTGACAGGGATCCCATACCTATGGGATCTTTAAGAGACCTTCAACCCAAACCATTATTTGGTCCTGTGATTCCAAGAAACATGTGGGATTGGCAAATAGAAGTAGTGACTGACAGAGAGTAACTCAAAGGATCTGAGTTAGGTGTTTGCTTCTGGGCACATTTCAGGTAGCCAGAGTTCAGTCACTGTTGTGGCATGGTAGAAAAAAACTGTTGTGGTTTACATACAGATGGTGACAATTAACTAGGACACTATATTCAAGTTACATAGGACAGAATGAATTAAGATGGAGCATCAACAAGAGGAAGAAAATGTCCTCTGACATGGAAAGGTTACAGAGGGAAAACTCCCAGGATGGACAGAGTTGGAATGCAGCTCAGCCAGAGGATCCCGTTCCCAGGCCTTTGCTAATAGCAGCAGTAAATCTAATTCTCATGAGAGAGATAAGCTTGTCCTTAATAAGGGATGTGGACTGTATTAGCTACAGGATGCATGTTCCTCTCTCTCACATGGAGAAAGGGATACAATGAATACATTGTGCCTGGTAATGTCCTTAGTTATCAAATGACCCAAAAAGAAAAACAACATATTTTTCAGTGACTCTCAGTAATATTTCTATTAGTGTTTCCATTAAAATGAAGGTCCCGAAATCCTTTGCCCAACAGAACAGACCACAGGTGTAGCCTGGCCCAGTGTCAGGTCCCCAGTCCCTGGAGACACCCAGAGAGGAGAACAAGAGCACAGCAAGCACAGCTGTACAGCACACTCCTGTCCACCCCAGAGAGAGAGGTCTCTCCAGACACCTCCACATCTCCACACCATAGGGCTGGTGTGCAGAGAGGAGGACCTGGCCCTATATACCTGTTTGGGGATATTATTTTGGGACAGATAAGACTCAATGTCCTTTTGCACATAGAAAACCCTACGTGTGCTTCTGAAGTCCTTCTGGATGAGTTTCACCTAAAACAACTTCAGTTGAGGACCCTGAGGCTACTCCCAGGCAAACCAGAGCACAGGAGGCAGGAACAGATCAGGCAAATGCTTCAAAAATTGTTTCTGGCTTTTTGTTCCTTCCCTGTAGCTCCTAACTTTTTTCCTTCATTTTTGACAGCTATTGAACTGTGTCTACAAAATTACCTAAGATCATATTCCTAAGGCACAGCAGATTGCTTAGATCCACTATCAGCAGTGAAAAATTAGACATTAGAAATCTGAACCATGCCCAGCTTTTTTTGTGTTCTTTTAAGGATCAGATCACAATTATGGTCAAATATATCCCATCTCCAAAACCATAAATAATCCCTCCATCAGATTTGCTCTCAACATTCCTGATCGCCAGGGAGCTTCAAATGAACTACTTATTTTGACTAAGTATCTCAGAGGAAGATGTTATTTTCTTCCACTCTGCAGAATAAAAATGTTATGGTCAGAGGCACTGGGCAAGCCAGTGTGGTGAAAAGCAGGAAGAGTAATTGCACTCTTACAAATAAGGTCATCACGTGAGTAAGTCTGGCTGCTTCCATCTCTGCAGGACTGAAAGGAAGTGCTCTGCATCACCAGAGAAATTTCCCAAGCTCCAATTGCATCAAGCTAAATAATCCAGTCTCAGAAAAAGAGGATCCTCAAGTCAGAGGCAACATGTGTGTTTCATCACAGCTCCAAAGGGTCTCTGGAGCAAAGGGCCAAGGTATGCCAGTGATCCCAGTTGCACAACATGGAAGAGGCCCCGCTAGAGATGACAAAAATCATGTCTCACCAACCCTTTGTGGGTCCTGCCTGCGTGCTTCAAGTGCATTTGTTTTCTTTCTTGATCAAACCTGATCCTTATAAAAGTCCTTATAAATCAATCCCGGCCTAGAATGTTGTTCTGCTAAAAATACTCTTAAAAAAAGCACTCTTCAGTTCCTCTTATGCCTGTTCAGCAAAATAACACACTGCTGCTGGAGATGCAATGGCAGTGTGCTTCACTGGGCTGCACCAGGGGTGCTAGGACAAAGGTTGGGAATGAGCAAATAGGTGAGAGAGGAAACAGAAATTCCTAGCTGGAACATCTCCTGCCTCAGGCCCATGGGCTCTGGAAGTGGTGACTTCACAACAGACAAACTGTACTGGAGATGGAGATGTGGTCCTCAAGGGAGTCAGCCAGTAATCCCATCTAGTCAAGCATCTCCTGGAGCTTGTCTTCCTTTGGTAAGAATTCATCACATCTAAACTGCTCTAGAAACCATCAGCTTCTTCAATCAATAGGATTGTTCTAATAAACTTACATTTATATTTTGAATTCATCCTAGTCTTTAACAGGAATTTTAAAATCTTGAAAGTATTCCTCCGCATATATACAGTAATTTATGAGTTATGCGTGATAGAGAAGTTTCTTACAATAGTTTCCCCTTCATTTATCATGTCCTGAATAGCTCATTTGCTGGCCCTTACCCAGAAATAACAGAATTATTCCCATGTTAATGCTGATAAAACTTGCCTTCAAATAATCCTGAATTTTCTTCCCTGTTTGATATTATGTACACAAGAAAAAAGCCATGGACACATACATTAGAATGTACTAAATTAAAGAATTACAACAAAACAGGAAATAGATTTACTGCAACTTTATATACTGAAAACAAAATGTGGTCACATCAAGGCAAAGTCCTGAGCAAGAAACCAGTCAACTCAGCATGAAATTAAACAAATATGCAGAGAAGAAGGTCTACAAGAAGGTCCAGATTTCATTCAAAGACTGAAGTTCAAAGGGGAGGCAAGGTGACAGCTCAGGGCCGATAAACCTTCTTGCAAGGATGGAGAGTAGGAACTGGTTGTCAACAGAGGTAATAAAAAGCATCTTGTAATATCCTACAGAAAAACTAGCTATTGATAGGAGCTTGCTGAAGCAAGTGTTCAGGGACTGCAAGAGATTGATATCTCTATCTCTAATCAGCAGACTCCAGGATTTTGATTTTCATTTTACTGTCCCATCTTTGGTTGGGATATAAAAGCAGGTAGTGAAAAATGGGAAAATGTCAGTCCTCTCAATTTCCCTTTTCTGTAAGACCATCCTGGAAGATTAACTGCAGCCCAATTTCAATACAAGGGATCAAAGAATTGTGCAGAAAGGGCTGAGGGGAGTAACCGAAATAATCCAAGAATTGGATTCAAACATTGGACCCAGGTCTCAAATCTAATGCCCAACTCCCTAAAAAAGGAAGAAACAAAAACCAAAGCAAGGGCAATGAAGAAAACCAATGTCATGTATTGCCTGAATATTCCAGGCATAGGTCTAGTTATTTATGAATACACATAGTTTTGACTAGATGCCCAACTATCACGTAAAAATGATGATGATAACTCTAATGTAACTTTGTTCACTATAGCATAACTGCCAAACAAAGGTACAATATTCCACATATTCTATTATTTTGTTAAGAATTTGTTTTAAAATTGAGTCAGCCAAAACAATCAGCTGTCAGGAATCTCTTCCAGTATGTGAGTAATCTGCTTCTAATATTTACCAGGTTGTGGGCTTGCCTTTAGAGAAAAGGAAAAAAAGAAAAATACTCCTGTGTTTGGCTACAAGAAGTCACATGCAAAATGCTAAGTGTTACCTCTTGCTGCATCATCCCCTATGCTCTACAGGTAAATTCCTCTTCCATTAGAAACATTTGCAGCCCATTCAGAGGATGAGAGACCAGCCCCATGTTTCCATCAGACAGCAATGGCACTCATCCCAGGACAAGCAGGTGATTTTTTTCAGTCTGCAGCATTTCATGATGGCACTGTTCCCTACCACTGCTTATCTTCCAGCTGCAAGTGATAGCATTTCAAATTTTGAAATAAATAAATCAGAATTAAGATATTACCTGATCCTCTAAATTTTTAGAACTAGGTCAATGGTTATTTTATTCCTGGAGCCAAAGAAGCTGGACCAAGACAAACTGTGTCAATCAGTACAAAATGTATTCATCAGTTTTGCATGTGTATTGGCTTAGATGTCTAGTCTGGCTTCACCATTTTTGCACTGACATGAAATACATTATGCTGAAGAAGATAACCTTATTAGATTTTGACCTTCACTACTAACTCTGTCTATTTAATTTGCTGTATCAGAAATGTGAGTTACATGTGTGGTCAGAAGGGTGCATGTTGTACATATAAGCATTTACACATTTCTGACCCATAAACCCAAATTTCTGCTTTTGCGTGTTAATTGTGCCAGAAAAAGAAACCACAATGGAATTGTGCATTTGCCTGATAAAGCCCAACTCTACTACAAAAAGCATGCAGTGCCCTTTCCCCTTCTACACAGTACAATCAATGAAAAAGCAGTTTCTTTAGTAACAGTTCCCAGCCCTATCCTGTCAACACTTAGCACGAAAAACTGTTGGTCACAGTATTTTCTCCACTCTTGTGGAGATTTTGTTCTGATTTTGTCCTGCTTTCCTAATGCTTTTCCCTTAACCACTTATGTTTTTAACATACCATCTTCCCATCCCAGGAACAGTTATCAGATGACAGGGAGTACCTATTCTGCCATAAACTTAAGCCTCTATTCCAGACAAAGGACAGAATATTGGGGACCAGAAGTCTCTCAGTCTCTTTTATAATGCCCTTCTTAGCTTTATTATGAATAAATTAAATTAAGTTAAAATAAGTTAAACATTTAGTTAGGCCATCCAGTCCACCATAACACATCTTCTATCCAGCACAAGAAGGCAAAGGGGAAAAAAAGATCACATTTTTAAACAGGTTATGTACCTGACATCTGGAGCCAACACTAAAACAAAATTAGCGTGTTTATTTGCATTTAATTTTGTATATAACAAGTTGATTTATTTCAACTATACGATGCCAGGGTAGATACAGGAACAGCTGGCCTCAACAGAGGTCAACCTGAATCCTCATGTTCTGTTCTTGCATTAAAGTCTAATACATTATTCTGGATACAGTAGAAATTAATCTGAAGAGCACACAGGGAAATTTCCTTTATGTATCTGCATCTGCATTTGAAAAAAATTAAAACTCTAAAGCAGAAATATATACTATTGTCTATGGCAAAACACACATTTCAGTCTTCCAAACTCTCAGTGCAGAAAGGTCTCAGATAGGATGGGAACTAGTATGACTCTTCTAATTTGTAAAGCAGTTTATTTAACATTTAAAGATTTGATGTCTCCTCTGTGATTTTTCTGTTATGTTCACATGCATTATTGCCCTTCTGTAAAAATAACTTTATTTATTTTTAAAATATAAACTCTGTATGATGAACAAAAATAACAGTGTCTTAACTGAATTTCCTGCCACCCCAATTCCATTGCCAAAAGATGTAGAGGAACAAATCAGTAACAACTGGATTTGTGCTCAGATTTCAAACACGATGAGAAAAGAGTGACAGTGGAGACTGTATTTTATTAATCCAATTGCTCTCATCTAACATAAATATTAAAAATTTTTCCTGGCATCCATCATGAAATAATCACTGTAGGTTTTCTCCATCATGCATTCAATTAACCAAAGAAATCTCAATTTCAGTTAAATTCACCCTGCATTACAGAAGTCAAAAGTGCTGTTGGTTGGTGCAGTTACAGAGGTTGTAGTCCAGTGAGGACATCCTGGCACTTGCATAGTCCTCTACACAAAACTTTCCTCTTCCCGATTTGGGATCCTGGGAGGCAGAGTAGGAGGGACCTGGATCTCTTATGCTTTGTTGGATGTACTGAAATGGCAGTAAAGAATAACAATTCAAGAGTTTTTAGAAAATAAGAACCAAGACTGAACACTGTGAAAATGAGGGCAAACTACAAAAGCTTCAGTTCACAATCAATAAATGTAACCCATTTTAAATCAGCTGATTCTGCAGCACAAACTTCACTTGGTAACAAAGGTCAGCAGATACTATTGGGAACAGATGCATCAGGAATAAGGTAAGGAAATGCTACTGTCATCTTTGGAGCTCCTTTATACAAATCCACCATCAGAAGCATATAAGAAGGACAACAAACCTGCAAGTATCACATTTTTAGAATTTTTAAATTCAATTCTTTACTATAAACTGCTGAATTTTAACTACTTGACTATTTGCCTGAGGCACTATAAAAGAGCCTTAGGGGTCTTCAACTCCAAATGAAACTACTGAACCTCAGGAAGAAAAAAGAGATAAACTTTTCTGGCAAAATATTCTGTTCAGAAGCTGGTGAAGCTCAAAGCTTTAACAGACTATGGTAAGCATTCTGTAGCAACTTGGCATATTTGGGGCTCCATGAGAAGATTGCTTAAGCTAGAAGTTCAGAGAACTTCACAAAATATCTTCTGTGGACATTCAGCCTGAGGTGTGGGAGTTGTCCTTTAAAGCTGGTAACATGCTCTGTAGGCTACTGATTTTCACAATTATTTTGGACTAAATATGTGTCAGTAACAGACAGAAAGCTGCTTCCAACTATTATGAAGGGCAATTAAACTGAAAAGCATCAGAGATCTAAGAATCATTTTCTTGATTCCCTTATTGACTCTGTGATAGGAGAGCCACAAAAAACTAACCATGCTGGGCTGTAAGACAAATGGCGTCTTAATATCAACTGTAAATGTCTGGGTTTATTTAGTACTCAGAAATGTGATGAATCCCCAGTAGATATACTAATTGCTGCAGGAATTCAGAGGAATTCCTGCATGAATGTCCCTCAGCAGTGTCACTCTTTAGCCTTTCTTTGCTGGCTGTTGAGGTTGCAAATACTTGGAGCAGGGAGAGAAAATAAATTCCACTGTCTTCTGATCTGGAAGGATATGAAGCAGAGCACTAAACAGGCGCAGAGTTGCCACCTCCTCTGTCTCACCAAGTCTCAGGAAACATCAGCCTATAGCATCTAACAGCACATTTAGAACTTGAGATAAATATATATATAGAGATAGCAGGAGATTAAAAATATCTACCTTACAGTTTTCATACTGAGTTTCCTCTACTGAAGTATTACATTAGTCAGAAACCAAGACCATATACATACACTCAAAATCCAGCTGTTGTATTTGTAAAGCCATTTCCAAAACAGTTAGTGTGAGCACAGTTCTACAGAGAACACTCTTCACCTCTTCTAAAGTTTAGTTTAAAAAAGTTATCATAATAAAAAGCTGTTGAGTTTTTTTAGAGTAACAACTGGTGTACTCTTTAAAATGGCTTATTTGTTTATAAAAAAATTGTATGCGTGGAGTGGTGACATTTGTTAACTGTCTTGGTGCTGCTTTGTTATGAACCCTTTCTTTGTAACACTACAAGAATCTTACCATCCAGGCTAGAGTTACTGAAGCAGAGAGGTGAGGTAGTACTTCATGAGCAATTACTTTCTGTAGAACCCTGAAAATTGGATATTTTAATACCAGATTATATTTCACAGAAAGAGTTGACTGAATGCTTCACTACATATGCAAAAAATGTAGAACATACAGCAAGAGGGACAGGCCACATCAGGACTGTTTACCAGGCTAAGCTGAATATGTGAGGTAGAACTTTTATAGGAATATGGAAGATGAATATTTGTTTAATTTTGACTACTTACAGCACACTACAATACAAGAGTGATTTCCCAAAATGCTCTGGAGGTGTTACTGCCTTTAAGACACCTGTTAAGGGTTTAAACAAGCCCATAAAAAACAACAGTACTTGCACAACGCAAATGCTGCAATTATGGTCTAAAGGCTTTAAACAGAATAGTCCAAAATCACATCATTGCTCACGAAACCACCAAGGAACAATGTTGTTTATCTTAAGTGAATGTCAACAAAAGCCTTCCACAAAACTGTCAAGTATTTTCTGTAAGTCAATACTATTTGGGTAAGGTTTGTATTAATCTCCCTAGTGAGATCCAGCCAGGAGAATTTCCAATCTGCAGCGGGCAGCAGCAAGACAAAAGCCACACATAACCTCTGCAGCCCCAAGGGCTGGTCCCAGCTCTGGACACCGTGTTTATCTGACAGGGAATGCTGCAAGGCACGTGCAGGGATGACTGCTTGGTCTTGCAGGAGCCATCCGAGGCTGAGACACAACAGCATCAGCTGTTTTTTATTGACAATGCCCTGCCTCCCCTTTGCCATAACAAAGGTAATTCATTGGGCTGCCTTTTCTGTCCACATTCCTGCAAGGCTGAGCTGTTTCATTCATGACATCTAGCTTTATTGTGGAGTGACAAATGAAAATTCCAACTCTGGAATATTTACCCTTCTGTTTATATCTTCAGTGTCTGCTTCTTTAATATTTCTTCTATTTTGCCCAATACAAAAACGGTGCAAATGCCTGCTCTCAGGATACACTGTAGCTATAAACACGTCGTACAATTCCTTTAGGAAGAGGAGAGTGCTTGCTTTCTAGTAGTGTGAGGCTTAATTTTGTGGTCCTATTAATTCACAAGTTACCAGGCTGTAAATCTGCCATTATTCTAATACTGTATTTTGGCTCCTCTGCCCTTCAAGCTACCACATACTTTTCAACCTTTTGAGGTTGATAGGACAAAGAAACCCCACATTTTGAACAAGGAAACATTTCTACAGACAATAGTAAGGAGGATGTTTCAGCCAGCAAACAAAACATAGAAACCAGACATCTGATAAATATGTATTTTACCCTTAACTGCAAACCCTACAGTATTCTTGTTAAATACTTACATATACTTGGCCAATGAATTCAAATAATAATTTCAGAAAATTAGTGAGACAGTCCGTACAAACTGATCATGGCACTTGTTTGAAAGAATCTTTTTTTAACTGAATGATAAACAGCATTCTCCTTTCCTACACTTGCCTCTCCAATGAACAGACTTTGTTTATACCTGAGCGTAGCAAAAGTAAATTATATTTAAATACTCACAATACACAGGAGGGTTTCAAGCTTTTTGTAGATTCAAACTTTATTCAAATAAATATTACAGAAAACTTCAAATAACCAAAAAGAGACTTACTACAGACCAAATTATTCTTCCACAACTACAGTGACTCCTACTTAAAGTAGTTACTCCAAACTTCAGCAGCCCTCACCCTCCTTGCAGAGGGGAAAAAGCAAGACTGGAAAAAGATGTTACAAAAGATATTACACTTCAACTGCAACTTCATGGAACTTGGAGGAAGTCTCCTGTGATGCTTTACAAAACCTAACACAAGAGGGTTTTTTGTGATATTATGCCTCTGCAAGTCTTTTTTAACCCTAAATTAGTCATTTAGCATATATAAATATACATTATCATTTAGCAATATAAATAAAAGGACTGAGAGGCAAAAAATGCAGAACAAATCCTGTGCGCCCCTCCCTCAAAGCCCAGGGCTGTCTATCTGGAATGTCCTTAGAGAACTTTATTCTAGCATAAAATGTTAAAGCTGTGACACTTTGATGTAAGGATAAGCTGGCTGGAAACCATGCAGTCATGACCAGCTCCAAACAAAGCCTCCTGTCCCTCTTCCCATGGGGGTGATAACACTAAATCAGCCCTCAGAAAGCTGGTATCACACAAACCATTCCTCTTTTGGAGAGACAGACGGCCTCAAGAGCAAACACCGAAGACACAGAGTTGAGAAAGAACAGATCCTCGAGCTCAGAGTTTTTCTTTAGCACTATGCCAAATATGACATCATGCTTGAACTACAAACAAAAGCTAATAATAGTTTCTGATCTTAATTTAAAAAACAGAGTTTTCACACATTTTTGGAGTCTTACCAGAGTTGAAAGATCCATAAAGCCTAATCATTGCCCAGCAGAACAAATTTCTCTCCAGCCACTAGAAGCAATTAATTGCTTTGCATCTAGTGTAGCATCCCACAAACACTCAAAAGGTCAAAGCTATTGATTACCAACTGCCAAAGTCCATTTATCAGTAGGGGAAAAAAATCAATATTTGATTTTAAAATAAGGTCAGGTTCTTGCTTTTTCATTTCAATCCAGTGTTTTCTACAGTAAAAGATAAATAAATCCTTACCAGATGCTTGCAACACAGCAGACCTAGGGAACCTCCTTGCATTTTGAAAGAAAAAATGAACAGACCTGTCCCACCAAGGACACTAGAGCTTTCAGTAGTTCAGCAGAGAATTATATAAGATAGTTCTCAAAGCTAATGAAAAAAAACTGTTGAGATAAAGTCAACCAAGGAAGCGGTGAAGCAATGACACCAATTTTGATTTAACAGTGATTCTTCCAGTGCCAATGCATTGCTTCGAGCTGACACCTGCCAAGAGAGACAGCAGCTGGAACCAACTACTGGAATGATGTTATTTACATGGAGAAAGAAAGTACACATCAGCAGCTATCATGACTAAAGCAACCTTCACTATTACAATCACAGACTCAGACATTTAGGCTGTTAGAAGGTATTTGGCACATCAGAACTGAGGACTACAGTTAATGTTGGTGCAGCAGGCGGTTGACATCTCAAATATCTATCTGCAAGCACACCCATCATTGTGTAATGAAAACTGCTCTAATTTCAAGACTGGTTCACTGTTTCAGGCTAAATGTTGATATCTGAAATGCAGTTTACTGGCTCACAACTCAGGACAATCTTACTAATCTTACACCTTCCTGGTGATGTTATCCCCACAATTCTGGTCCTCAGCTGTTTCATCCCACAGGACAGCCAACCAGTGCAGTGAACTGAAAAGGTCATCTTGGATCAATTAATTTCACTCCACTTGAGACAGAATTCCCTTCTAATTTCACACTAAGTGCAAAAAGAATCATATTTTTTTAATATCTGAAGGTCAGTCTCTCTTCTATCCTTTTCTTCAGTTTCACTCAAAAATTCAGCCTAAGGCTTGTACTTGAGTTTCAACCAATTGTTGACTACTTCAAGTTCCAAAACCAGATCTGAAGCTCAAAATTTCTAATAAGCTTACTTCCTTTACTTTAGGCATTCCCTCTTGATTATTTCCATTCCATCAAAGACCACTTCCAGTGCAGCAAAACAAAACAAACTCAGTAAGAAATCAGATTCTGGCAGGTCCTTGGAGATGTTAATCTTTTAGACAGGAAAAGATCACAGTGCCCAGGTGCTCTGTTCCTCTTTCCATGAGTTCAAAGACCTGGGGTAGCTTCTCTGCAGAGTAGCAAGTACAATCAATAAAGTAAAGAAAAAAATCTATTACTGTTATTGCTCATGAAACAGAACTCTTAAGTCACATGCTGCATTGAGCATAAAAACACAATGAAAGCAGTTTAATGCCTACTTAAACCACTGCTATTAGGAAATGCTCATCAATCCAGGGTGGTGAGATGTGGGTGAGTGTGACTTTGACTGACCACAGGGACCAGGGGCAGTTACACAGCAAAGAGGCAGGAGCTTGTTCCCTCCTGAGCCAGCAATGGAGGGCATTACCCAAAGCAGCTCTCTCTGGAAACCAAAGCCAGATCCCCATAATTCATCATTTAATTCTAAGTACTTTGCAGAGCACGGTGCAAGAGCAAAGTAGCCTCACAAAGTACCTAAACTGCTGAAGCTGAAAAGAGGAATTTGTGTTGTGTACCCTTAGCAATATGTTTTTGTGATTTTAACTTTTTTAATGACTTCATTCCATTCCTGTAAATCTGTATTTTGAATGAACATGCTTTTATCATTATATCTCCTCAGTGATAAAGCTGACTCAGAGTAATATGACACACACCAAGACCTCTTTCTTTCCAGGACAGCGACTCATCTTTCCAGGGCAAACCAGTGCTCTTTGTTTCCCACTGAATAGCTCAAAGCCTTCCTGAAAGCCTCCCTGCGATCTGCCACAGGGGCAAGGTTTCAGCTAAGTTTCTCCAAAGCTGTGTCTGTGCAGCCCCCCTCTCTCAGCAGTGGGAAGTCAGTGGGAAAAAATCCCAGAATTTGAGCATCAAAAGAAATCATATTTACACTCAGCTTTCCAGGAAAAAA
>VYXF01011770.1:434589-465569 GCA_013397295.1 Polioptila caerulea | reverse complement strand
AAAAAAGAAAATAAAAGAAAAAAGAAAAAAAAAATATAAAGAATACTGAAACAATACTGTAACAAACATTCAACAGGGCCCTTAACAAAATTAGTATAATTCATAACCTTTAGGTATCACCTCACCTCAGGGTTCCTGCCTATCTCACCAACTTGTAAAGGAATAGGATGAACATTTCAGCTGAGACACACAGCCTGAGCCTCAGCAGCTCTGAGTGCAGAGCCTCTTCATTAGGGTGGCTGATTAATAGCTGATTACCACAGACATTCATCACCTCCCAAGCTATCACAGGAGGGGGCCATCCCTGTGGGAAGTCTGTTCTGCCTGCACATGTTTGTACAAGACTCTCAATGCAGCAGTTTGGGAAGAGAGGTCCCTGTTTTGGGGTACCAGCAACTGCACTGGCTTGCATGTCCAGGTGCCAGCAGCTGGCAAGGCTGGGAGGGATCCAGGGGCAGCTACAGGCTAGACTGAGAACATGTATGTGCAAACATACACTGTATATTTGTGTATAAAGATGTGCTATATAGGGGTCTATATTTGACTTCCATCTTACACAGCTGGAGAGAAGAAACCAAGCAGGCCATCGATGGCACCCCTATTACACAGCTGTGTATCCTCTGCCTGTGCTGATTTCTGTGTCTATGCAACCATGTTTATATATGTGTGTGTGTGTGTATAAAGTGTGCACACATGTCTCTTGGGGGTACAACCAGACCTGGGGACACAGCCACAGCAGCCTCACCTCTCTTTGCCTGTTAGATTCTGCACCCCCCACTCTGCACATTCTTGAAATGTTACCAGCCCTTCAGAATAGATTTGGAAAATGATTAGTATAGCTTAAAATATAAAGTGCTGTTGGAAAGCATCAAGCAGTTCTTCTGAAGACTGCATCAGCAGATACCAGCCTGAATCGTAAAATGGTTTTTGCAGCTCTGCATGATATCCCTGGACCCATCAGAACAGGTCTAATAACTACTGGAGGCTTCAAATGTTCTTACATAACAATTTGAAATACAAAATACACTGGCTGACTTTATACTGCTAAAACACTTAAGGTCCCCTCTTTTAGCATCTCAGAAAGAAGGGTGATCAAAGAATCACCTTTCTTTCAATGCTGGATTCTTGTAAAAACAGCTTCACCCTCTTGATCATGTGTATCTAAATGTTGTTAAAGAATAATATAGATAAAACAAGGGATTGGACTAATTTAATTTTCTTAAGAAATGTATACATGTAGGTAACTAGGAGAAGTTCAAGAGTCCATCCTTATGAAGAAAATAAGGATATACGACAAATAAATTTGGGAAAACAGTATCCTGCTCTCTGAGAATTCATTTCAGCTGTGCAGTACAATGTGGACATATTATAGCCAAGAAAACACAGGGGCAATTGATTCACTGGCTCAAAGTGATGGGAAAAGTCTAGGAAAAATGAAAATGAGGAACCAGTCTCCAGTTCCTTGATTCTGAGAGTGGACTGCAGTTAGAAATCAGAGGTTTACTCTTAAGTACTAGGTACTGCTTTTCAATGGGCTACAGAAATAGAAGCAAAGAAAAGATTCTCCTCTTCTATGTTCAGTTCAGAGAAATAGTAAGCTCTGGTTCTCAGTGTTACTCAGAATGAGATGAGCTATAATGGGAGCTGGAATCAGTTGTGAACGTGGAGAGTTTTGAGATTGTTCCAATTTCTTGTGGGAATGGGGGTTCTTTGGTGTAGCTTCAGCTCCTGGGAAAGAGTCTGACAAAGTTCACTGAAGTCTCTCTCTGACTACAGAGAGCTTTACATCAGGTACAGAGGACCGTGCAAGGTGTCCTCATTTATGGAGCAGCAACATCAGGACCTGATGGGATACAGCTGGTAAGAGCAGTCTCCATCATAAGGAAGATCCTTAAAGTATCAAAGGGTATTTGGCTATGGGCAGAAAAGCCAAACTGCACAGAAGTGCTAAAGGAAGACACCAGACCAGAGTTTTCATAGTCCTTATGCTGAGTTCTGCACCAGTCATTGTATACAACACTAGCCACAAGTTTCTAGAGAGCTCATGAACTAAATCTAAGAGATACAGACTCATTTGGGACGTCAAAAACATACTGGATTAGTACAGTACAAAGCACTGTAAACAGGTACACACATTTCCCATTTAAGGCTATAGATATTCACCTATTCTTAAATTTTTAAGCTGTGTCTTAGACTTTATTTAAGCAAATAGTCAGGAAAAGAACTGACTGTGCCTGAGTTTGCATGACTTAAGATGTACAGCTGCAATCCAGGTTTATAATCCATCATCTTGTGCTAGATCTATGGCTGCTGCTTCACAAAACCAAAGTGGCAAGGAAACCTCCTATTCTTCCTGAGACTATTCTTAAGAATGTTAGAAACTTCTTTCCTCAAACACGGGTAATCATGTCTTCCTGAAGGTAAGGGTTCTCAGAGGTCCTTTGTTAAAGGCACTTGAGTTAATGTGAGGATTATGCTTCACCTCCTGCCTAGAGGCAGCAACCTGCCCCACATGCCACCCACCTCAGAACAGCAGTGCACGTACAGTGAGTCTCCCTTGGCAGAAGGATGGCTTGAGGTGGACACAACTTTCCTTTGGGGTTCTGGAAGTGCTTCCCCAGGGGTGAATGAGCAAGGAAGACGACTGCCATTGAGCTTAGTTTAGTTTGCACCCTGTTAATGTAAATATTAATGTAAACAAATTCTTACTTTCCTTCAATTTTAGCCAAGGAACAATTTAATTTGTGCTAAGAAACACATACCTAACATAAAACAGTTACGTTGTGCTTTAATAAAACCTCAATTACAGAGGATAAAAACCTGTATGATCCCTATTAAAATAAAGGTGTGCATTTATGCTGAGGTTAGTTCCCAGCACAAATGTTAAGTAGTCTAGCTCAGAAGGTTAAAATCCAAAAACTAAGCTTTTCACCATTTATGGCTCGTGTTTTCTTGTTTACATTGCACTCTGCCTTCAGAGAGACAAGGCCAGTCAATTAGAATTTCAATTCTTCAACATCAGAGCTATGTTACTGTGCATGGGTTTCCAATACTAACAAAATTACTTGTATCCAAAATAAAACCATTAAATGAAATTAGGAAAAATATTTCATGTTCATAGGAGCAACACAGCTATTCAGAGCAGATTAAATGCCCTGTTCCGCATTTTGAAAAATTAATTTAGAAGACAAACTGCATAAGCCTAAAAAAAATTGGGATTTACCATACTAAATCACACAAATAAAAATCACACCTATTGCACTTACCTGGTAATTTCTAATCCTAAAAATGCAAAATTAAATTGTTTGAGGACAAAGTCACCTTGCTGAATGTTGACAAACAGCTGTATATGGGTTTCATTAGGCCATATGGGGATGGGGGCACACTGGGGACATGCATGCACTGGCAGGTCACTCTGCAGGATGTTCTTGTGTGCCCTATCACAGCAAAATGTTGAGCACTACTATCTACTGAATACATTTATTAATGTTAATCAGCAACGCAAGAGTAAAGGAGAAAAAAAAGCACATTTCCTAAAAAAGCTGTGAAGAAACTCCCAAATGCTGCCTTCTACCCCATGGGAAAGTTCCTAAGAGGTCCCCAAAAGCGCCTCATGCCTTTATACAACAGGAAATCTAGTTAGATACAATGCTGACACTCTTGTGTGCTCTATCCAAGAGGTTTCAGGTCATGAAACAGACCTCACTCAGCTAAGTACTACACTCATGTTCACAGGACAAACCGCAGCAATACTTTCAAACCACAGCTAATCCTATCCAAATGGGAATGTAATCTGTTTGAATAAATAAGAAATAAAAGGAAGAGTGAAGCCAAGGAATAATGAGCGTTTCTCAAGGCTGTGTGGCTCAACTGAGTATTTGAAAGTGGGGTTGCATCATTTGTTCTGCATGCGCTGAAGAAGACAAACTGTGCCCTGTAAGGCAACACGGACAAACGTCTCGGGACAGAAGACTCCACGCGTTAAACTGTGATTTTCTGCCTGCTGGACAGTGCTCTTTGAAGTTACTGTGGATGAATTCCTTCTGTAATTGTATTCACACAGGCACACACACTTGCATTATGAATTTTTCATCTAATTCTACAGCACTGAGCTTTAGGCATAGCCCGTGATAGAATGACTGATTTTACAGCATAAGGTCTGGCTAGTGCAGAGATCCTTGAACAGCATGCACTAACTTATGGTGATGTCCAAACACTGCATTTTCTAATACTTTTTGCCATAACCATTCAAAATGTTTCAAATGGCTGCAGTGGAGCCTACAGTTATATTGAAACTATCCCTACTGCAAAATGATCCTTATATCCCACGCAGAATGGATGGATATTGCAAAACTGAGCTGGAATGAGTTTTATCTCCAGCACAAAAACCTCTCACTGCATAAGTTAAAAATAACATATTTGGTATGTATAATGATAAATAAAAGCACAGTGGGTATTAAGTACCTTCCCAAAGATGAAGTATTTGGCCGCGTGTCACTCTGCTGTGCCAGCTGTGCTGACTCCAAAGGTTACAGCCCTTGGCCTTGCCCCACTGCCTGTCATCTTCCCTTCACTGGAGATTAACACCTGCCCTGGACTGCTGGCACAGCCACTCCCCAGAGCATTCCATCACCTTTTCAGCAGAAACAGTCACACTAAGAGAGCACAGCACTGGAAGCTAGCCTGGACAACTGAGACTTAACACAACGTGGATCCCAGAAGTGGCTGTGCCACTCACCTGGAGCATTGCTCTGCAGGTAGGAGCAGCCTGGGAGCAGCTGGATGGGGACTTCTCCCTTTCAGGAAGCTTGAGAGGCAATGTGATCATAAGCAGGACACAAAACCCTGTTTCTTTGTCCGATGGCACAAAGTGTCACAGGATTGCCCCCATAGACTCTGCACCCCACAAACCTACAGACAAGCACCAAACGTGCTCAGAGCACACATCTTTTGCAAGTCCCTAAGAGACTGAAGTGTTGAACACTGCAGATCTGGCAGATTTCTTTCATTTATGTATCATTTTTAAAGAAACAACCTCTTAATATGCATGAAAGGAGGAATGAGTGCACTCAAAATCTACCTCCCTCCTTCTAGATGATCCCACCTTCCCCACCAGGATTCCTTCAGAGGCTGGGTCTAGGATGAAGGTATCCTAACCCTGTACCTCCAGGTATCCAGCTGTACCTCCACTAAAAAGCTATTTGCTTTTTAGCATTTCTATTTCTCCTTCCCTGTGAATATTCATGAATTAGCTTTTATAACTATTCTTGTCATCTAGAAGACATTTAAGTGGTAGCATATGTGACTTTTGCCATTTTCCTTTCTGTCCCAAGGATTGAAATAGCCACAGGGAAACTGCCCGCTAAGTTATCAGAATCACTTGTCTGTAGTTTGGCAAAGTTTGTGAACTGGCAAGTCTTGGAGTTGTCTAATGGCAAAATCTGGAAAAGAGCTTTTAGCTCAGCATATTTGGGAAAGAAGTCCTCCTGAAACCAAAAGAACTACAGATGTTTTTAACTAAACTAAAATTCTACTGGAACTGGTAATGCAGGCATCTTATTCCCTCAGCTATAAAATACAGCCTCACTTTTTTTCTGAAATGTTGACCTTGTAACTTCTTTGAAAATATCCCTAAATAATAAGATCTAAAACCAACTAGAATAACTCATTAATTATATAACCATGTGAAAAGAATAGAGCCTCCCTCTCAACAATAAAGATTCTCAGAGATAATACAAGGACATGGGTGACACTGTGATCTATATAGGACTCCAAAATATGCCTGTAACCAAAACCTCTTTAAAGTACAGCCTGGGTTAAATAAACAAAGACTGATCATTGCAAGCAGCAGTGCTCAGCTGAGTTCAGTCACTGCATATCCAAAGGTCCTGCTGGATGAATATTCAAACAATGTGTTCAGCCTCATGACCTTGGACTCTGCTAAAGAAAATTCCAGGAGACCATCGAGGTCTCATTCTCCATGATCTCCCTGGGAAGAAAATGTAGAGATTAATGACCTGAAAGTGTAATGTAACAATCTGGAAGAAAATATAAACCATACTGAACTAGAGTTGTGAAAAAGGTAAATAACTGCAAATAGCCATAAAGCCACTTTGACAGATATGAAAACCACAGTAGGGGCAGGGTAGGAAAGGAAGGGAAGAATATAAAACTGCAGTATCAAATGACAGCACATAATAGGCCAAAGAAAAACACTGTAGAAAATGGACATAAAACTCTGTGCACACGCTGTGAAATTTTGCTGCTGTAGTCAAACTAGGGACCAAACTACATGAGAAAATAAGCCAAGGGTTGACAGTACTCCCTACTCAGAAGAGCTGTGATGCTTAACACATTGTTGAAGTACACTCATTATCTAAAAGAAAGAAACATCAAAAGGAATACTCTTTCCTTAGTAGACAAAAGCACAGATTTTGCAAAGATCTCATTTTGAACAAAAAAAGTTGTCTTTTTCAGTTTCACTGCCTGCCTTGGACCAAGGCAGTCCAAAAGCAACAGAGGAATTTTTTCCTCCACTTTCAGTTGTTGCATATACAGACAACTGCAACCCTGTGCCAGGTGAGCACAAGGACGATGAGTTCATTGACTTGCATCCCACTGGGCACATAGTCTGTGCTCTCATGGGATTTCTACACGAAAGCTGTATGTGCACTGCCTGCTTGGCCAGCTCCAGGCTGGGGCTCACACTCCGCTAGGCAAAGTACCAAGTCCTGAACCCAAGGCAGCTTGTCCTCCCTCCCTGCAGTCCCCACCAGCCCACAGGGCCAGTTCTGGGTGGGCACTAAGGACAGACCAGTGGGCCGCAGCCACAGAAACATTTCTTGTGTCCCAGCACACAGATGCACTGTTCCTTTGCTCTATTTGTCACAGCCCAGTGCCGGTCACCTCAGAAGGACACGGAAAACCCTGAGTATATGGGACACCCACGCTGATAACACTGGTTACTGGGAAGCAGCAGAGCATGATTTTTCTTCCCACCCATCCCTGCCACTTCTGTGCTTACATCACTGCTGATGTGAGTATGTGCAAGGAAGAGGTTAATTTTCACCAAGATCACATCTTAGAAACACAGAATCATGGACTGGTTTGGGTTGGAAGGACCTTGAAGACCATGCACTTCCAACCACTACCATAGGCAGGGACACCTTCCACTGGACCAAGTCACTCAAAGTTCCATTCAACCTGGCCTTGAACACTTTCAGGAATGGGGCACCCACAGTTTCATTGGATAACTTCTTCTAGTGCCTCATCACTGTCACAGTGAAAAATTCCTTCCTAACATCTAACCCAAGCCTATCCCCTTTCTGTTTAAAGCCATTCACTCTCGTCCTATCACCTTCAGGTACTGGAAGCTGTTATAAGGTATCCCTGGAGCCTTCTTTTCCCAGCCTGTTCTCACAGGAGAGGTCCTCCACTCTTCTGATCCTCTTCATGGCCCTCCTATGGACCCACTCCAAAAGATCCACATCCCTCTTACTTTGGGAGCCTGAGAACTGGATTCAGCACTCCAGGTGGGGTCTGACAAGAGCAGAGTAAGGGGGCAGATGCATCTCCCTTGACCTGCCTCGAGTGCTCCTACCCACATTCTAGAAGAGCCACTTAGAACTAACAACAAACAAGGCAAGAAGGGACAAGAAAATAAGGAAAATACACAAAAGATCCTTGATTTCTTTGCATCTTCTGTATTCTGTCTTTAGAGTGGAAGGACATTAGCAAAGTAACATCCATACTTACTCTTTCTGAAATATACAGTTGATAGATGAAGATGAGAAAGAGCAGAAATAATGAAGGCCAGGTATAATTTGCATCCCAGGGTTCTGGAGCCTAGAAGTATCAATGACTGACAGAACACATATTTTCTATAGATCTCCCTTTAAACAGCATGCAAGTCATTATTACAGCTACAGACAGTGTATGACATCCCTAACACTCAGCAAATATCTTAAAAAAAAACTTTCAAAATATAAAAATTTCAAAATATGAAAATACGAAAATTTCATTACTATAAACTTAAGTCTTCTTATTGTATTAAAGAGTTTATATTAAATTTGAAAAGTAAATAGCTGCTGGTGAAGTTTACAAGGAAGTAAACACTCAACAGGAAAACAAACTTCTAATCACGAACTATTTTGCAATAATATAGAGCATTTTCTTTAGTTCAGCCCAGTTCAAGAACAGGTTTCCTTAGAGCTTGGAGAACTGATTGAAAGTAAGGACTTTTCCCCTTCCAAATCTATACATATTTGGCAGAAGAGGTTGACATAGCTCCAAAAAAGAAATGGAGACCAAAACCAGTCTGTTCAGATACCTATGTGTTCCATCCAAGATATCTAACAACCTGCCCTCAGATGTAGAGGCAAAGCACAGTTTGCTTTTTCAAGGATCCTAAGCACCTGATGCAGGCTGAGCACACACTGGTGCATTTGGCAGTCTAATTTCATATAAAAACAATTGCATCCACATGCTCCAAGGCTGCTCCAGGATGTGAATCCAATCAAGCTCAATGACTACAGATAATCAACAGAATGGCTTCAAAATACACACACCTGATCCACATTAAAATGATAATTTTAATGCACATACAGTGCTGGTTAACTGATGTTCTGAAAATTCGCTTGATTTCAATAACAGTGTGGGTTTACACACTTTCCTGTTCTTCTCTTATGTGTACTCAGAATTATTTAACCCATTCTATAATACTGATTTTCTGCCTCATGAACTGAATTCCAAGACATCGCCACAAATAAAACATGACCACATGCTACATATATTATTCACTATTTATAACAAAGAGTATGTATGCAATTTGTCAGTCTGAACAGCAAAAGAAGTACTAAATTAAGGAAAAGATTATATTGCCATTGACACTCAACACATGAAACAGCTATCAATCAATACAAATCATCTTGTAAGAAAAATAACTCTGAAATATAATCCAAAAAATTTTAAGTCCCTCATTTACTAAATTAAATACACATTTAAAATCAGTGATGAAAATCAAACTGCAAACCCAAATATGATTTAAAGGGCTACTAATAAAAACATAACTGAAGACCCAGTCAAGAAACAAAGGGTTATAACTCAGATAACAGACAGCATATGACATCATTATCATTTGTGAAGTTCTCATAAAAGACCAAATAATAAACTTTGAGAATGCCAAAAGCACCTGAGGACAAAAGACAACTGAATAATTCTTGGTTTTCTAATTTATTGTAATTTTAATGAGATTACAGATGTGATTCACACATTTGTCTGAATTTTCCAGAAAAAATTTAGAGGCTTAGTGATAGTCCTAGTGACCTCTTTCCTTCTCTTTTCCTTGATTAAAGGAAGTTTTGTTTCTCTAGACATCCACAGCTCATGTCTGCAGTTACATTTGTTTTAGCAATGGTATGAGGCAAAGTTTTGATGCCTACCTACTCAAAACACACAAGAAAGTTTTGCCAAAGCTTTTTGATGAGAGCCCCCAAATCACTTTGAATTGGCTACATTTTCTCTGGGAGTCTCTTCCTTATTCCTGAAGGCTCTTTGGCAACCCACGATTACATTACCCTAAAGAAATTAACCCCATTTTAAAGAGTTAAAGGTGAATGCATTTTCACAAAAATAGTCAATCTACACTTCACTTGAGCTCTGACAGCCAATGGGAGACCTCAGGGAAACCATGGACAGGGAATAGGAGACAACGTCTCACCTACCCCTGTCATTAGCCCGGGAAGCATCAAGCATTTTGGATCATCTTAATGGAGAAGACCCCAATAAAGCAGAACAGAGTGTAAAAAAGATAATGAAGACACTGAATGAAGACTGAAAATATTTCAGATTAAAACTAAAAAAGCTCTGGCCTTCTGAAGGCCCATGTTTATACAGATTGTGCTGAAGTGGGTGGAATTTTAATCATTTCATTGGCAGCTCACCATTAACAAGGCCAAATAAAACAACACACAAAAAAAAATCAACTGACAAAAAAGAATCAACTGCAACAACTCCACATTTCCACACAAATATAGAACTGTAACAAAGTAACTGTAATTTTTTAAATATTCCCAGAATTCTGATCTGGATAAACTGACTTAGTAAAAGAAAAAAAGAAAAATGGCATCCCTCTCTTTAGCATTTTGGCAGTTGGTAAATTTAATCCCACATGGGAGGCCACCTCATAAGAACACAAAGTGTTCAAACCCAGAAACTTTTCATGATAAACTTGCTTGTGTAAAATTGCTTGTGTCAAAGTCCCACTTTGACTCTAAACTCAAGTTGGAAGCAGTCATTTAGTAAGTACACAATGGCCAGAGTTTCTCTAGCTTGATGGACTACACTTTTTTTTCCTGTAATTCCAAACATAACAGCATTGTTGTTGGAAAAAGCAGTGGACATGCCACATGAAAAAACCAGTCACATGCAAAATCAAAAAGCACTTGTGAAAGTTGCATAATTAAAGTCACCAGTTACACAGTGCTTTCTCCCTCATACAAAGAAAAGCATTAAGAATGTAAAGAGACAGCCAAAGTGAATTTTCAGCTAAATTGGCTACATGGAGTACTTCTTCAGTGACAGACTCAGGAGTTCCTCTGTGCCCTGCGGTCCTTCCTGCTGGCTCTTCTCCCCACCAAGGGGCAGGACCTTGGTTCACACCAGACGTTCTCATCCCACTCCCTTGACTCTTCCCTTCTATGTGAAGGAAAGAGTCAGACACGAGGGAAGCAAGATTCAAACTATTCAGGGGTGTCTTTGATGCCAGCAGAAGGGGATCAGCTCCCCAGCAGGTCCCTGTCCTAACGCGGCACTCGGGTGGAGATGCGCTACACTCACATCTCAGATTGCTGGGCAGCATTTGACGAGCCAAAGCTCCTCCTCCTATGCTAGAATAACACTGAACAGGAAGATCTGAAGCTCATTTACTAAATATAAGCCTAAAGAGGACCCTGGGGCAAAATATTATGCTGTAGAGCTTCCTCAGATGTGAGGCCAATAATGAATCTTCATGTTTGTCCATTTTTCACACATAAAATTCAGCCTGCCAGAGACAAATGTGGGAAATACTTTGTCCTTCATTTGAATATACACAAATTATTCATGCACAAAACTATGTGAATATGCACATGTACAAGAAATATATTTGTAATTTTATATGGGTATTATTCTTTCAAATCTTATCTTTTCAGCTGCATATTTGTTTCTGGTCTCAGCATGTATAAGTGAAATTATATTTATATGGAAACATCAAAATGAGCAATGTCCTTCAATTCAGGGAATACAGAACATAATATTGTTTGTATATATAGAGACAAAATAATACATATCTTGCTGAATGCTATTTCTAACATAAATGATATGGCAACTGTCTGCCTCCAAAATCTGGTAAGGCATCTAAGTAAAGCTATGTAATACCCCATAGAAAAGTGCTGAAAAGTCTTTTGTCACAAATACTATCTCATAAATTAATTCATGTGTTAACTGACCAGTTGCAAACAGCACGACAGGTAACTGAATAATCATACATTGGAGCAAGTCACAGGAGCAACACACTTTCTAGATGAACCTTGCTTACTCTTCTTGCAATATCAACGAGTGTCTCTATGAAGATCTGTCTAAGCCATGAAGTACTGAGTTATCTATAGAAAAAAAAAAACAGTGAAGTGAAAGAAGTCTCAAAATTAAATAAGCCTGTGGATATATGAAGTCTGGAAGGAGACAGATTGCATCTCATAGAAATTATCAAGAGACTCATGCAGGGACAGACTGGAGTCAGCCCCAGCATTGCTTATGGAAGTGAAATACAGCAGACATTGATGGGACAGCCGAAACAAACATGCACACAAACTAAAATTTTCAAAATATTTTTTAAAGAAATATGGTAAATATGAAACAGTGTCAAGTAAAATCAAATCAGGTCCTTATCTCACCACCACAGTTGACATTGTATTACAGCTTCCCAGCAGGTGTTCAGGTTAGATTAGGCAGGGTAAGATCTAATAAATAGAGTCCTCCCTACCACGGAAAGGCAAATTAACTGTAAAAGCAAACCCCCATCACAGACAGAAAGAAATAATGTCCAGTGAAGACTGCAACAGAGTCCTGACTGACAACATCACACCACAGGTTCTTTTACTGAATATTATTTTTCATTTTACTAAAATAAACATGTGTTAAAAATGGACCATGTGTTGTGATTCCTTGACAAAAAATTATATTGCTTCAGTCCCAAAATAGGAACCAGGACACCCTCTATTTTTCCAGCATAAAATTTCCTTCATGAGCATTACATGATCAACCCTAACTTTAAAGCTGAGTTATTTGTGACCTTTTCCTGTTAGGAAGGGCAGGGTGTGTACACATCTGTTGAAACATCACATCATTTGCAAAGTAATAGTTAACTGATTCCACAAGGTGTTAAGACATGTTTTAAATAAGACCACCGCTAAAAAGGAAACCTTGGCAATTAATATCAGTATGCTGCTTGACAAAGCTTCCTGTTTGTTGGCCATAGCAATCTTCCTTTTCTTTTTTTTTTTCTTAAAAAAAGCAGAATTTGCTACAAAAATCTCTGATTTTCTGACTAGAAATATTTTTCCTACAGACAAATGACTTTTTTGCAAAACAACCACAGCATGGCAATTTGAAGTTGGATACATTCTAGCAGGATAAATGTACCATGAATACTAATTAATTCTTCATATGAGCAACTTTCTTCTACTATGTCTATGATCAGAACTGGAGCCCAGGATCAGAAATCAAATAAAAACTGATACTTTAAGGAGAACCAACTGTATTTCTTTAAAATTAAAGTTTTTATTTTTTCAAATAGTTTAAAGATATTCATCAATTAAGATTAAATCATACTTTGGCTAATTCTAGGATTCAACTTGCTTACTGCCATTTAAGATTAAAATATTCAAAAACGAAAGTACGCAAAAACTTACATGTTAAATATTCACTCAAGATTGTAATTTTTCTTGTCCTGTTAATGAGCTTGCATGTGTTCAGGAGAAAGGTATCCCGCAGGGCACAGGGACACACACCCAAGGACAGCCAGGAATGTTCAGCTGTGTCACCAGTGCCACCACTGCTGCACAGCAACCCTGCAGTGGCTGAGCCTGGGCGTGCAGAGCTGTCCCACGAGTCACAACTGCTGCACAGGGATGGCTTCTGCATATCTGCCTCCAAAACAACAGATTTAGAGCTGGCAGAACAGGCTTCACTGCATCTGCCCCAGGATCCTTTCTGCCGTCCTTTTAGGAGATGTTTGTCCAGAAAAAGGTAAATCATTAGATTGATTCCTCTTGGTAATGGCTAACTACCAGGCAAGGACTTCCGTGAAAGCCATCAGTGCCCTAACAAGGCTGAAATATTGGAAAGAGGAGCTGCCTATTCCACTCCAATTTCTCACACGAAGATCTAATCAAGGCACTGAAATCCCTCTCTTAAAGGACAAAAGATAACAATTAATTCTTCTTCTCAAGTGACAAGTCATTCAAGTCACATTCCTGAACTTGCATTTCCAAGTAAGATATTTGGCCTCCTAAAAGGAGAAGGGCCTTCAGGTTGTGGTGGGTTTGTTGCATCTTTTTGTCCTGTTTTTTTTTTTTTCAGTGCTACTGGGAAAAAGTGGCCACTGCAAGACCAGCTTTTACTGAAGTAAGTTTCCTTCTTATCAAAACAAGTTCTCTCTGAAGTAGTCCCTGGTTAGGGGAGGATGACAGTTCTGAAGGGCAGCAGGATGGGGATCAGGAAGTGTAGCACAGAGCCTTGGCTGTAATACCCACCAACTTCCCAGGGATGTAATTACAAGGTGGAAGCTTGACAGTCTGTCCCCAAACAGGTGTTGAATGGAGAACACAGACACCCTTCCAAATGAAGACAGTGAGGATTCTTGGTGTGCACCTCTCCTTGTCAGAGGACTCAGGTGCTGAAAAAGGCAAATGCTGTGCTTGGCTCTGTGCCCCACAGGCTGCTGTGGTCCAGCACAGGGTATGGGCAGGAATGAGAGTCCAGGGAATGAAACACTCCAGACTACTGTGTATGGTTCAAGGCTGGTTTACACTCTCATAGAGAAATTATGAAGAAGATATTTAGAGAAGAGGCTTACTACTACTGCTGCTGACAGAGTAACAGTTCAGAAGTAGTTACAGGGTCATAAAAAACAGGTAAGAAACCCTGAAGTTCATGAATAGCAACACTGAAAGAGCTCAGCACAACAGTTACACATTAAAAACCAACAACCACTTTCTTCTGCATCCTCTGCACCTTCATTAAAGCACAGGCTTACAAACTCAATGTTTTCATACCCAATTACAGAGCTAAGTTTCAAGGCAAAGATATGTAAACACCCATTAGGTAAGTGTTAATAATTCACAGCAAGATGCCAGCTCTCCAGTAAGACATTTAATGTGAAAAGAAACCATTGCAAAAGGTCCTTGGAATAAACTGGATAACTTTCCAACAAAAGGAATTGCTTTGTGTATTAGTATTGTTCATCAAGCCTTTATTTTGCTGCTTTTGATTTTTTCTTAAATAAAAGTGTTTCTGCTTAAGGTTTAAATTTGTGTGCTTAAAATCACACACATAACCTCTTCCTTTTCTGATGATGATTCCTCTGCCTTTGCTAGCCAAAAGGGCAGAACTGGGCTGTATCAGGTGTTAACCAGACACCAGGATTCAGTTGCCCACCACAGGGGGTGGTACCCTGTGGTGGTAGCCAAGAGCCACCACACCCCCTGGGAACTGGTTCACAAGAAGCCCCATCCCACACCCTCAGCAGACTGATGGGGTAACAACAACACTGCTCAGGGGGATTGAAGAAGATTTTAAGACACCTCTTGGGAAGAGGTGTAAAACTGCTCCAGAGAAGGAGCTGTCAGAGCCAGCCAGGCTGGGACAGGAGACAAGTGGGGTGGTGAGGTATCCCTACATGGGCAGCAGCTGAACTTGGTTTTATGGCTCATCTCTGGGTAATTTCACAAATAAAGGTGTCAAACTCCTTTTATAGCACAAGCACAATCCAACACCACCCAAGCAAGCTACAACAATGTGCTAATCAAAACAGACTTAGTTCTGTAGAAATAAAAGTAGACTGATCCTTAAATACATTTACTTTTCATTTATTATTATTGTGATTTACCAGATTAGTAGGTTTTATTATATGTTTCAGTTTAGTCACTGGGGGACTAGGGCTGCACTACTTTGGGACCTCAACAGACCTTGTGGCACAGCCATCCACTGCATCAGCTTCTCAGTTTAGACCAGAGACCTTTATGCCACGTCACACTGTGCATCTACACACAGCCTGCAGGACACGGGAAAAACCTGATGCCTGTGGAAAGGGAGGCAGGAAGGCAACAAAGATCAGTATATGCAGTATTCCTCCTATCACTAACCCTTGTCTAGGAGCTAAAGGAAGTTATAATAACACATAAATTATAACAATAATAACACACAGCCTTTTCAATACAAAACTCAGGTAGAAATCCTGTGCAGATGGCTTTCTTCTTGGCGACTCTGGTATTCTCTTTCCTCACCTTTCCAATACAATGCTACTCTGCTTATATTCATCCACAGTGCTCTGCAAAGGCATCTTGGCTTCGATGATTTTTCTTTTTGTAGCATTCCATTTTATCTCACCTTGTTATCACATCAAATATTAAACATTTTTCTTCCTAACTAGTCCCATCCTCTCCATCATCCTCATCTACTGCCTATGTTTGTTCCATCATGTCAGGTCTCTGTCACCCAGTTTTGTGCACTGGGAACTTATCCCCTTCTCCCCTCACTGCTGAAGAAATTACCAATAAATATAGTATAGTATAGTATAGTATAGTATAGTATAGTATAGTATAGTATAGCATAGCATAGCATAGCATAGCATAGTATGGTATTTATCATTGTATTTATCATTATATTTATTATTATGCTTATTATTATAACATTGTCTCCATGGTTTAAGAATCTCTAAAACTTTGTAAGGCCAAACATTTGCTTGCTCAGTCCACTAAATATCACGAAACAGTCTCTGTACAATTCTTGGTGCAACTGCATCTATCTATTGTCTCTTATGTAAAATTTCTGGAAATAAAAGTCTCTAGTGTTTATACACCTTGTACAGTGATGTCCTAACCCACAAACAGGGCGCCAAGATACTGTGATAATGTAAAAATCACCTCTGCAATGCAAGGTGACCTGTGATGCAAGGATGCCCACACAAATTATCTGGATTCTGCATGAATTTGCACACTGTGGGATGCCCATTCCTGTCCCTCAACCCCCCACAGTCAGGGCAGAAACAGCAGATACTCTTATCACTCACTTTTACTGTCTCATCCCTAATTTGGGCATAATCCCAATTTAAACTAGTTATCTAACAGCTAAATATCATTTCTGTAGGCTGTGTGCTTTCCAGAAATAACTAATGCTGCATCCCCTTCCCCCACCAGGGAAACACCCAGCAGCAATTGCCAAACCCACCCAAACCCCACTGTCCTACTCTGTAGGGCCCTGTGGCACAGAGACCAAGCCTTCCCAGCAGACACTTCCCACAGCCCTGCCTGCATTAGGCACCAAATCCACAGGCTCATCTGCAGCTCTGATTTTTCAAGCCTTGTCCCTTCCCAGTGTTTCAATGAGCCACCCCCAGGCAGCTCCTAAGGACCAAGCAATCACCTGCCCACCACTCCTGTCCCAGTCTTTGGGAGGAAGTCAAAAGACACTCCAACAAGCACCTGTGCTGTGCATATTGTAAATAAATTATATATTCTTACAGAGAGGATGTAGCCCTAACCTATAGCACCAGAGGAGGAAAAAGGAAAATGCAAAAACTTCCTTAGTCCCTGCAGCAAAATCTGTAATTAATCCTTTTCCAAGCTGAGCAAATTAATTTTTCCCTCAATGGTCTTGAGCACTCAACTCCTCTCAAGAAGTCTCAACTCCTTTAATTCAAATATTTCTTAAAAAGCTGAGAAGAACAAAAGCAAAATCAAAACCAGAATATTTCCAGAGTTATCCTAACACAAAGCATGGAAAAAATATTTCTTAAGTTCTTTTAAATTCAGTATGTTAGATCCTTTTCTACACACTGATGTAGTGCCAGTTGAGCCTAAATCATGAATTCCTCACTCTAAAGTAAAGGCAAAAGCCCTCCAGTTGTCTTTGGAAGCAAGTGACCTCCAGCTATTTGATCTCACAACCACTCCAGTGCCTCACTGTCCTGGAAACTGCTCCACAGGAGGTGTCTGATGGATTTGGGTAGGGACAGCCAGGGTCATCTGAACCGAGCACGGTGGCCCCTGGTGTGGGGATGCACGGAAGTGCGGAGTTGCTGCAATGCTGGGAGGCAAAGCAGCATCCCACCGACTCAGTGAAACAGTGAACAGCCAAACACGGGGCACAGGAGCCCCGGCTGTACCCACTACAGCCCTCACCCACCCGGCTCTGCAGCGTCTCACCTCCAGAAACAGTGTCTCAGAGCTGGGAGGTGTTTGCTCACAAAGCGAAAGAGATGGACAACAAAACCTTGATTTACCTTATTAAGAAACAGTACATTTTGTATTATTTTTCTTTTCCCTGACATTGTACATAGCAATGTTGTATAAGTAACAGATTTTTAGTAACCTGGACTCCAGATGTACTGAAATTATTGTGAAATGGTTAAATTAACGTTTTTTCCATGTGGTAATCATTCATGGCAACAAAGAATCCAGACACAATCAGTATTTCCCATGCAAAAATATAACACAGCAAACATAATTTTCAAGCTTAGAAACATGTATTAAAATATTAATAAATAAATATATTTTACAGTCAAAAAAATTTCTCACCAAGTTTAAATAATTCCCCTGCAGTTCATAATTTCAAGCATCTCAAAATACCCTCAGTTTTCTTTACCCTTACTGTGCTCCTAAACTCTTTTCCCTTCTCCCATCAAACATTTGCAGCCTGGCTTTCCCAGGCAACTACAACTCACAGAGGGTGTGATAATGCAGAGATGAAATTCCCAATTTCTCTCCTCTGGGGTTCAATTACAAGCTTCTTTAAGATTTGACAAGTAAATTAGAATGCTTTGCCACTGCACAAAATAATCTTCATTTCTAAGGCAAGCCCCAGCAATGCAATTGCTTATCCCAATATATATATATATATATGACACTATGAGTGCCTCAACACAACAGCTAACTCACTTCCATCCCACATCACACTCACTGACCTACAGATCTCTGTTCAGTCACCCCAGTCTTTCTCAAATTTTTCATGCCTTTCCCCAGCAGGGCTTCTCTGCCTGAACAGGCTGGGTTATAAAATAACCAAAATAGTGAAGAAAAAAACCAAACTTTGGACTGGATGGGAAGTCCCATTATACTTCCTATATGCTGCTTTTTCTGTGTCCTCGACAGTTCAGCAGCTGCTTCTGCTGCATCAACACCCCCAGCACTCAAACTTGGAAGCAAATCCCTTTCCTTGCTCTTCTGGCCCTTTATCACTGGCTCCAAGGAACATGCCATGCAAACTCCCCTTTACTTTTCTGTTTTCAGCCTCCTCTAGCCTCGGATCTTCTTTCAAGAGAGGTCATCAAGCAAGCCCCTCTGTAGCTCCCCCTGCTACCTACCTTCTACAGAAATCCTCACATTCTCCTTGGGAACATCCTAACAAATTGCTCCCTTCCAGCTTTGCTCTGATTTGGCCCAGATGTTTTCCTTTCCATTGGCTTCCACTCCACCTCCATCTGTCTGAGTCAGATCCAGCACAAGAGCTCCTGCTTTCCTACAAATGCCTTGGTCCTATTTTAATTAAGGGGCCAGTCACCCTCTAGCAGAGCAATAATGGTTATTAAATGCCTTCATCTCAACTAAGGGAGTGTATTTCAAAAAACTGTAAGGAAGCCAGAAATAAATAATTGACTGCAGTAATCTCATTCTTTTAAACCATAATTCAGGTTAATTCATCTTAAACCTGCTATCTTCAGCTCAAAAAAGTTTTGTAGTTAAATCTCATGCTGAATGCTAAGTCCAAGTAGCTGGACTTGGTCCAAAAGAAGTGTCTCCAAGATAGAAAACCACCTAGGAAAGGTGGAAAACCACTGCCACCTGAGTTCTGTACCACAACTGCAGTACGGCCATGAAGATGAGCTCATTGCTGTCCCCAGTGTTTCTATCCCCAGGTCTCAACAGCTCTTCAACCTGCCAGGTGATAAGGGTTCTCTGTGTTCCCCACTCCACCATCAGGATTCAGCAGCTTTGGCAGGAAAGTTTGTGTTTGTGGAGCACAGGCAATAAGGACCATGCCCCGTTATCTCCACCCACTCCTCTCGCAGCGGCCCCTCACTGTCTCTGCAGGGCTGTAGCCTTCTGCAGCCTGTCAGGATAAGGGAAGGATTTCCCTGCTAGAAAGCAAAATGATATCTAGTCTCCAGCCAGTTTGTCAGACAGCTTCCCAAACAACCAGGCCTTCAAATACCTGAGAGCTTTGCTTAAAAAGGACTTCCAGAGAGGAAGCTCTGACAGATATAGCAGTGCAGCCTAGCTCCCCCCCGACAGTCCCATCCAGGCCAGCTATCACACAACATAAGTTACCAAAGAACAGCAGATATCCTCTTTTTAATTTTGGCACTTATGCCAGACCCCACATTCTACAGCAATCAGGATTTCCATTTACCATCTGATCAGCTGGATGCTACCAGTTTAAAGAGATAAAGTGTATGCATTTGAACTTCAACAATGCACTGATACCGCCTCCAGATGTGTTTCTAAAAACAAGCAGGTACAGTGTCACAAGCAGAAAACAACAAACAATAGAGGCAAATATAATTTAACAAGCTGTGCTAAAGTGCATATCTAGTATCACAAAACAAGCACAAAGAAAGCATGAACATTTGAAACAGCAACAGCTGGAAGTGCTACCAAAATGAAAAGCTGCACAAGGAAACATAAAAACAAGGCTTAAGACCCCTATACTGCTAAAAACCAGTATTCAGTTGTGTGGAAGACTTCAGCATTACAGTCTTCTGGGAAGGAAGAAGAAAGAAAGAAAGAAGGCTCTAATTACAATAACAAAAAGTAACAATACAAAAGATCTAGAATAAGATTTAAAAAATTATCTAAATAATCTAGGAACTCAAGGTTCATCTTCAAAAGTGAGAGAAAAGCTTCAGAAAATCTCATTGCAGAGATGATGGTGAGAACTATTCAGGGAGCACCAGGCACTGTGGCAGCCAGTACAGACCACACACGGCTGGGTCCAACACCAGCCTTCCATGTGACTGAGGCACACTGAGGGCCAGGTGGTGTGGCAAGCAGAGCCACAACGTGCTGAGCCATGGCACCTTGGGCTCAGCACTCCCAGCAGTAAACCAGGACATCACACCATAAGCAAGACAGGGCAAGGACACCTGAGCAGAAGTCAAAGCTCTCCTCTGCCTGGCGGTGGTGGCACTTCATGCTTTTCATGGCAATCACGCTTTCCAGCCTTGCTGATGTTCAGCTAGCTACTCATTTACCACATTGTTTTGTCTTCTGCCCTTCCTTACCTTTTTCTATTTGAACCATTTAGCTGGAATCACCTTTTCCTCTTCTTGTGTTCTGGTCCGTGAAGGAAAAACGCACTTACCGAGACTGCAAACAGTAATGAGTCCAAGCTATCAAAGCTTTGTTTTACTGTGGGCAAGATCTGCTGTCAGCCCATTTTCACACTTGATGCTGCTTGACAAGACCTCTGCCAGTTAAATGAAGACTTGCCAAAATAATTTCTCAAGAGCAAGGAAAAGACACACAGGTCTGATATTGATCAACATGCTTCAGAAGCTCAAAAAAGCCCACTGCTGCATTGTAAACAGCAGCAAATTACGACCTGTGCTCCTTTTAAATAGCAGAATGGAAGCATTTGTTTCAGCAAGCCAATTTGGTACCAGCTTTTTCCAGGCTATGTGGCCCCATCTGCCTATTCCAGTTTAGTTTAGCTTTGACTGATCCCAGTTATATAACTGTACCCTTAAGCTCATAAATCGTAAGGTCAATATCAGGTTAAAGTCTTGCTGTGTAAGACAATATAGGCAAATCCTGAACAGTCCTATTGCCACACCTATTTTTCTGTGTATGTGATACAATTCTCAGCTCAAAGCTTAGCAGGAGATTTCCTTTCCTTCTTGCATACCTCTTCAATTTTTTTCCTTCTTCCATTTCTCTCACAGATTATTTTTACTTTTAGAATGCAGTGTGACAAAAATGAAAGTCAGAAAAGCTAAATTGACAGCAATGCTTCTGTACCATCATTTTATCACAGGCATTGAACTGAAGTGTTTTAGGCAGCACATCATACAGCCTGTCATGAGCACACTGAAGCACCGTGAAAAGGCAGGAAAAGTTAACAGTGTTTTGCCAAATGTTCAATATTTTTAAATGTAAACAACCCACAAAACCAGACAAAGCTCAATGTAAGATCAAGTCTGTCCTAACAACATGCTGTCCTAAAGGTGTAAGCCCATCTTAGCCCTGGGCTCCCTGGTGCTGGAAGATGAGGCTGGCTTGGTTGGAAACCAACCTGGCAAGCTGTTACTGAAAGTTCCCTGCCAAATCCCTGCTGAGTTCTGCTAGGGCACTGTCTAGCTGCCTCTGCAAAACACTTGAATTTCAGAAGGGTTTGGTTGGGGTTTGTTTTGAATTTTACTGACAACTTTTAAGAGCTGCCCTGGCTTTCTTTGCATTTGTGAGACACCAGGAGTAGAGTAAGAGTAGGATATGCCTCACAGAGTAGAAACACACCAACAACCTTAGAGAATGATTGAATGAAAGAAATTACTTTTCCTAAAAGCCTGCTTCAAATGTTGGCGCTGGAGAGCATCATAATTTCTGCAACTCAGCAATTTTTGTCCCATCAAAGGTATGTTGTAGCATACGAGAGAACAGCAGTTTTCATTCTACTGTGGAAAGAAACCATACTCTGAGTCACAGAATCACAGAAAATATTGGGTCAGAAGGGACCTCTGCAGGTAATCTGGTCCAAGCTTCTACTTAAAGCCGGGTCTCATCGTCAAAATTTGATTGAATCCTTTGGGCTTTGACCTGTCAAGGGCTGAAAATTTCCAAGAACAGAGATTCCACAGCCTCTCTGGAGAATCCATTTCAATAGTTAACCACTCCTGCTGTGAATGCTTTTTTACTTGGATCTACTCAGAATTCCTCTTGCTGCAACTTGTGACTGTCATTGTGCAACTCTGACAATACCCAGCTGCATCTTCTCTTTAGTCCCCATGTAGGTAGTAAAAGTGGATTTTCATTCTCCCTTGATTCTTCTCCAGTCTGAAACAATCTCAACCTTTTCTTGTGCATAAAGCACTCTCATCCCTTAACTGTTCTGATGGCCCTCCACTCCATTTGCTCCAGTTTGTCAACATCTCCCTTGTACAAAGGAGTCCAGAAGGGGCCTCACAATGGTGAAATCACTTCCCTTGACCTGCCTGTAACCTTTCTGCTCATACAGCCCAGTATGCTGCTCTCCACATTACACACCTTCCACAGTTCACTAAATGAGTTACATTAACTTGTTTTCCTCTGATCCACATGAGGTGGAGTAATTTACCTGCATTTGAGCTGAAAAACAGGTGGGAGGCTCTGTTACATAATTTACTCCAAGGAAAAAAAGTATGTTTATCTCTTACATTCACTCTGCCTCTGTTCAGGTGAGGTTTATGAAACAGAAAGGTTCCATCTGAGCCTTGGCAGGGTGAGGAAATCCTATGTGCTCACACCTCAAGCAGAGAAAAGCCCTGAGAAGCATTTTGGACAGTGTGTCAGAGACTTAAAATATGCAAATTTGCCAATGTAAATCTTACTAACTATTCTGCTAAAAATTTGATTTAAAACTCTCCATATATGTCGGCTGCCAATTCCATTGCGTTCCTTTAGCGAATACAGAACTAAAGCACTTTATCTCTGAAACAGTAAAATTTCTAACTGTGTCTATTTAAGTAATTTGGCTGCCTCGTCCTCTTGGCTGGCTATGGTTTGGTACCCACTCCCTGGCAGAGCCCACTTGGTGCAGCACTCCTGAGTCTGCTGCCTCCTTCTAAAGACCTACAAGACGTGTCCCTGTGGAGTGCTGGAACAAGGGCTGTCACTGGATGCAGACACAAACACATGCTTGAGAAACAGTAGTGAAGCATTGAGCAAGAGGCTCACCATATTTTGTCAGTAGGAATGTTATGAAACAGCCACAAGAAAACTTAACCATATTTTTCTAATTTATGATAGAGTAGATAGGGTCTTATTTTAGAGCATGAAAATGTAATCTATCCCAGTCTCTGTTTCCCCACCACCCCGTTCAAATAGTAGTCTGCACTGTCATCAAATTAAATTAACAGTTAAATAGAGCTGATTTCCAACCAGGATGTTACAAGGATTTAACCTTCCTGTATATGCATACAAAAAGGAATTGTGGTGATGAGATTGACAGCAAAATATTTCCCAGAATCCTTTTAAGATTGAAGACAGGGGAAAAAGAAAAGGGATTGATTATGATTTAAGAAGGATAAATATGAGATACGAACAATCAAAATAACAATATTCGAGAAGTGATAGCAGATGTGTCAGATGTTCACATTCTTCAGCTTCAAATTCTCCAATTTCACATAATTGTTAGCTGGCCCCAGAGCCTCACAGCACAGTATAAAGAAACAATTGCACATCTTCTAAAAACAGAAGATGGTGAGATCTCTTAAACAGCTTGCCCAAAGACCCTATTGTGCCAAAATTTTTATGGGTTTATTCAATAAATTAAAAGGATTACCTCCTATGGAAAGCAAAAGACATAACAGAACTGAAAACATTTCCTGTAGGAGGAGTATTTTTAAATTTTTACAGGGAGAGGCAAATGAAAACTGAACAGAGCACAGCCAACTGGTTTCTCACCACATTAGTCTCAGTAGGGTGCTACTCAACTGAAATTACCCTTCGGAGAAAAACCAAAAAAGTTAGTGCTCAGAAACCATCTTGCTATATTACAACAGCGGCAGAAAACAAAGGGAAAAAGCAAATAAAACCTGAAAATAGAAATGGAAAATTTGTATTTGTCTTTCTCTTGCAAAATCAGTTATAGACGTTCAGTGGAGGTACAGTTCCACCACTGAAAATCAAGTCCAGGCTAACTCCAAGGCAATGCAAAAGTAATCTTAATTGCACTAAAAACCCTAAAACTAAGTATTTCCTTTGTTAGCAATGTCTGTAACATACCTTGTACTTTGCTGAAAACCAGTTTGTCCAATTATGAGAAAAGTACTCATTAACATTTGGCCAATCCAAATAGTAGGCAACAGCTACAGTAAAGCAGCTTTTTTTTTTTTTTAATATGAATTTCAGGTGATGAAAGCAACAAGATACAGTATCTTTCTTTTTAATGTTTGGCAGGGAGGATAAGGGAAGATATGCATAACAAGGAGCATTAGAAATGGATAAAATACAAGCCCAACTTAAAAAGGCCCAAGTGCCTGGAACAGGAACTCAGAACTTAACAGGTGAGAAAGAAAAAAGCAAGTTCCTGGCAACCATGAGGAGAGTTTTTACATTGGACTGGCTGCTCATGTGTATCCTCACTAAGTGCAGTGCTCAAAAACCTCTTTCTGACCTTACACACTCAGAGACCTCATGAGTAAAAACTGTAGAGTCAGAAGGTCTTTTCTTTGAGAGGATACAGAAGAGATGAAGAAGGAAGAAGACCCAGAAAAGACAGTTCTGGTTTCATAACTGGGGATGCTGATGCAAGTTGTTCCCATAGCCAGGACTGTGAGGATGATGACCCAGGGATGACAGCTTTAGGGTGTGAAACTGATGCTTGGTTTTATGAGCCAGAGACACAGTACCTAACCTACTTAGGTCCAAAAACACAAACATGTGGTACCCAACATCTGGTTCCAGTACAACAATGTGGCAAGCATCAGGAACTGGAACCTCATCAAATCCTTCAAAAACACTCTCAACTCTCCCAGGGATTTAATAATTCTTAGCTGACAACTGGAGTGGAAAAAAACATGTAACTTGAAATAGTCAGTCTACACATCTAGGAAAAACTAAAACTCAACCAGAAAGCCTCCATGTATATTTCCAGTGACATGTATTACTGTTACAGGATAAGAATAGATTAAAAATAATAGAAATTAATTTGAACAAGCACAGCTTAAAAATTTGCGCACAAAAATTGATACAAAAGTTTCAAAGTGAGCTGAAGAAAGTAAATTCCTAGGACTGAATGGTAACTAAAGGCTTTGCTTCCTTCCTGATGCTTTGGTTTGATTAGTAGTCACCAGCCAAATGAAGGCACACATTTGAGTACTCTGTTGAAGTCTGAAAGCTCAATACCTTACAAAATGGGCAATGAGTTGCAATGTCAAATGAAGTCTAAACCTTGCCCTGAACCTCCTTATTGCTCCCCTTCCAGTTTCCACAAGTTGAACGCAATATTTGGCCTCTTCTCCCACAATCCAGATGCCTTGTTCAGTTAGCAACCAATGGAACCCAGGATGTACAAAAGTTATGTTTTAAAATTTTAGCTTAATTCCAGTGATGCTTATGCTCTCAAATATTGTGCCACATAGCCAGAGAATCAAATATGAACCGCATTATATCATGTTTAAGGAGACTAAGATGGGATTGCCATTATAATTTAGGTTTTTAGTACCTTTTTTACATTAGGATTTCAACTCTACAATTCTGACACTGATACACTGAAGTTACTACTATGCCATCATGACTGTTGAGCCTTACTTGCTCAGAAGACTCTGCTGGTTTCAATTATGACATTTACATCTGGAAGGGAAAAAAAATCCCCCAAACAGGTTTAATACCTGTACAGCCTTAATACTTATACAGCTAGAACACTGCAGAAGAGACCTCTGAAATGTTCTTTACCTGCAAGCTGACAGAGCTGCAGTTCGTGTCAATGCAATAGAGTCTGCAAAACTAAATGTGCTTCAGCTCCACCATGAAATCAAGACAGCAGTCTGGGTTGTTAATATTTCAGAGGTTACTCAAAATTACTTTTCAGTCTCATTTGTATTATTTTCACAAGTTCCTTTCCCATTACTTAAAACAAGGCACAGTTGAAAAATTCTGTCTGTCCTAGCCATCAACCCCCATATTTTCATCCAATGTCTTCAGACGTAATTTAGTTGAGAATGGGAAGAGTCCATTTGCCAAAATCGGAAATACCGAATATATTTAGTTACTTTTAGTTGCATTACTGTCATGAGAGACCCACAACATTCCTGCCCACCAAATTTTGTAATTATAGAACTCTTACAGCATTGAATGGAACAGACTCAGGATGAGACTAATCTGTGTGTCCAGTGGTTTGGAATGTCTTAAGGAAGAAAATAAAGAACAGTTCACTGGTAAACACCAGCACATACAGTTTTCACTTAAAAAAATCTTCCAAAGTACAGTTCTCACACATCTCATTAAAAAGCCCCCTCAACAGGAAAAAATGCAAATTATCCATTTAAACATGCTAGACCCCCATTTTGCTTCCAGGACAGTTAATCAGAGCTCTGCAAGGGAATATGTTCCAACATGTCTTCTATCCATACAGCAAAATCTCTGGATTAGGGATCAAGGTGCTTAAGGGTAACAGACACTGTGCTCACAGCTGATGTCCACCTGAACCTCCACTGACACAGCTTGAGGCCATTTCCTCTTGTCCTATCACTGGCTGCCTGAGAGGACTCCCCCTTGTTACAAGGAGAGAGAGAATCTACAATGCCTTCCCAATGAATTTAAACTCTTAAATTATCAAGCCAGTGAATTTACCAAAGCTGACCTCCCAAGGCACCCATAAGCTGAAACCTGCACTGTGAACGTTCACTACTTCTGATGGCCATGCTATAAAACAATTCAGTTAAACTAATGTTCTGCTGGTAGTGCAGATTGGCTTCTCCAGCATCCTTGCAGCTCATCACAGCTTGGCCAGCCAGCAGCACCAGAGACACCTGGACAAGTCCTGGCTTTTCCCCCAAAAAGTGAGGAGTGAGGGGTGAGGAAACAGGGCAACCTTCCCTCCCATGCCTTGGGAAACTCCTGTAGTGCTCAGCAGACAGCTGGGGGAGCAAGTGGGAGGAGGAAAATTAAGGATACTGCCTCCCAGGGGCCAGGCATGCAAGTGAGAAGGCTGCAGATGTTATGCTACCATTACTTTAAAATCATCTCTCCCCCCAAAAAAAGCCTATTAATTGGAGATCATAATGTTTAATTAGTTATTAATACCCAGACTATGACAGCAAAATAATCAGGCCATTTTAGTGTGCAGATTTGGTTTCTCATAACAAATAGATTACTTTGATACATTCCCATGATTTGCCATATTTTTAATCCACTTGCTGTGACTTTCCATTACCATCTTTAAGACAGAAAAATAAGCAGAAGAATTAACACAACTTGAGACTTCACAGAGATCTATTAATCTTGAGCTATTCTGGACCCAGCAAATATATTTCAGTCAGTCAGAGTAAACACTTGCATCCTTAACTTGGACAGGTCTACTTACATATGTTAGCATAAATGTATGACAAATTTTGGCAGAATCAAGGCATTAAGGTATTTCTAGATATTTCTACCATCTTGTCCATGATATTTTGCTAACTTAGAGACTTACTTCAGCATATGAAACACTTAATGAAAGCATAATAGACTTAATTTTGCAAGTGAAAGTGAATTTTCTTTAAGGAAAATGGCACAAAAGGACAGCTGAGATCAGATGGGAATTGAAAGTGAATGCTTTTTTCCCTACTTAAAAACCCCCGTGGCTTTGTCCTGCTGAAACCACTGTAAATGTTGTTGCTGATTTCCACAGACCTAAGAACACATTTTTTTATTTAAGTAGCTTATATACATAAGCAGAAAATAGAAAGGTGAAAGAATGCTTGCAGAGAAGTAAAGCACTGACAAAAATAATCTTCATAGCTGTCAAAATGTTCTTGTGAAGAAAACAACATATCAATAAAGAACTGCCAGGTCACTGGGCAGTGAGAGACACATCTGTCAGATTATGCTTCCCATTCAAAAATCTGTGGACCAAAGAATATAGGGTGAACACATTTAGGTGTGACCTGCTGCTGAAACTGGAAATCCCCTGTGCATTCAGGCATTCCATTAAAAATTATTTAGGAATGGTGGCATGAACTTAGCAGAAACTTTTCTCTCCCTAGGCCAGTAGACAGACTTGTCATTCATATAAAATGCAAAAGTCAAATAATTACAATGAAAAAAAGGTAAAATAAGCAATCCATTTTATTTTCCTGGCCTCCTAACAAAGCTAGTATGGACACTGTGGCCTCATATACAGAAATCCCAGATCAGTGGGGCACGCCTTCTTTAAAACCTGACTAGAGCTGGGCCAGCTGCCCTATCCCTGCAGCCCCAAGGTTCCAGCTGTCCCTGGGCAGGGTTCATCCAGCCCAGGCTGCAAACCTCACCTTCAACACATCCCTGTGGGTGCCACCACACTGATACAGCTCGGGACACATTGGAGGAGGTCCTGCCCAGAAGTTAAAATTTTGAAGGGCTTTTGAAGAGGAAACTTCCACGGCATTTTTACTTCTCTTTACTCCTTCAAAGATTAAGGTAGCAGGGGAGAAATCATTCCCACATATATCTCCTAGTGCATAACCCTGCTGCTTCCACAGTGGCTCTGGAGCAGTATTTCCTAAAAAGGGCAATTATACTGAAGGTGTTGAAATGAAAGTAAAGAAAACTGATTTTTGCAATGAACATTTATTTTATTCACAACTAACAGGATGGGAATTTTTAAGTACTACAACCAAAACTTTCAGTGTTCATTTTCATTAGGGAGTCATCTGTTAAGTTGTCTTTTACAGCCGAGTAAAATAATTTTTGTGATGTATTTTATTTCCTAGGTTGAATAGAAATGGAACTATAGATTTCCTGCTGAGAATACAATAATTTGAATAATGGGACCTTTTAAAATTATATTATAAACAGTTACTTCCTTTTCACCCAATTAAATGTGAAGTTTTTTCACTTCCCCAAGCACACTTGCTTTGCCGCAGCCAGGATGAAGCTGCAGAGACAAAAGCCCTTCACTTCCAAAAAATGAACCTTTTCAAATAAATACTGAATAGGAAGCAAACAACTAAATCTTTTATTAATAATGCTATTTTATAATGAGATCAGACTGAATGACCACTAGGGTGCATCCCTAAAGTAAGAGGGGGAAAAAGATCAAAATTGTGTATGTGCAGGTTCTTTAAAAATATAGATTAATATAATTTGTACATGTCTTTGCTGAAAAACTAAATTCATATTTGTATAACATATTGAAAATAGCAACTCTGAAACTAGCGAGTATCAGGTTAAATGATGTCTGACATAACATGCCACCAATTCCCAATGACAGCACTGACCCACTGCAGGAGACCAGCACAGCCTGCTCCTGGCACCACAGCCTCACCACCGTGACTGCCGGGACAATGACATCCTTCCCAAAAAAAAAAAAGGGTTGACTATTTATTTTTAAATGGTAGACACACACCAAATTAAGAAAGAACCCAGTACTTTGCAAAAAGCAGTCTGAAGATGTGCTGTGCTGTGTGTTTTGACGACAGCAAAAAAAGGTCTGAAAAAAATGCCCCAAGTGTCCACCACCCTTGCATAGATTCAGTGAAAAAAAGGAAGATCTGCTTAGATTTACATATCAGAAACCATGCCGTGAATCTTGGACTCAGTCAGGAAACTCTGCACAGGAAACCTTAGGTATCTTATACTTTTTGATAGACCTTATAAAATCATAAGTGGATAAGCAGCAAACTTATCCTTAATTAGTGTGATCTCCTATTAACTCACTGTCCACAGATTCTACAACTCCCACAAAGTTTTCTGACGATATAAATTTTTTACTATCTTAAAATTCACTCATCAAGATGAAATACTAATAACATAACTTCTGATTCCAAGACTTCATAATAATCCGTTTTTTATAATTGCTAAAATTCTTCACCACTTCTTTCAACATTAGCCAGCATCATGCCTGAAGTTGCCATCCACATGTTGACACTCCATCCCAACTGGCAGACGTTAACTTTTATACTCCAAGTAAACAGGGAGATAGGGGAGCTGAGGGTAAGATGCACCCTTTGCCCATGAAAACTACATTTTGTAATCTTGTGTTATCATGGTGCTTTGGATCTGATATTACTGTATAAGGTAACCATTTCACAAGGCCTTCCCCATCCCACTGCAACAATGGGGCTGTTTTATTGATGCATCTAACTATTACCTTCTATTTATAATAAGTTCATCTGAAATGGAAATGGAAATGGAAATGGAAATGGAAATGGAAATGGAAATGGAAATGGAAATGGAAACGGAAATGCAGTTCTCCAGAAGGCACTACTAAACAGTTACGCGGGAAACCTCATCACCATGAACATGATGGAGAGATTCTTTAAACAAAAAAAAATTCTTCTTCTGCTACAAAGGGCTCAGCATAACCAACTTGATGAGCAATCACTACCAGGAAACAATGCCACAATTTTTGAAAACATTCATCCACATGGTACGGTATCTGCAGCCCAACATCGACGACCAAGTTAAATGACTAAATATTTGCATTGCAAAGTTGGATTTGTCTTGGAATACAATTGCTCCGCATGTGGTTCTGACACATGTGCGCTGTCAAATAAATCACAGCTCACTGGGTGTGCACATTAAAAATAATTTGTCTATCTTGTTAGGAGCCATCACATACTTCAGTTTAAGAGGCGTGAAACTGGGAGGGGAAGGTTTTACAGGCATGGGACAATTACACATGGAACCCATCGAGGGAACCTCAAATACCCGACCTTCCAGCGCCGCAGATGCCAGCTCCCGGCATCAATCCCCACGGCGGCCTCGACGGCCCCGCCGCACGGGGCGGACACGCCGGGGTCTCTCCGAGCCGCGCACCCAGCGCCGGGCGGGCGCTGCTGGGGCCCC
>VYXF01011770.1:396289-428819 GCA_013397295.1 Polioptila caerulea | reverse complement strand
CTCCGGCGGCTCCGGCGGCCCCGGCGGCGGCGGGGCAGGGCGAGGCCGAAGCGGCGGCCACCCCCTACGTGGGGCTGCGGCGGCCGCTGGGCTACAAACTGGCCAAGGCCACCAAGGAGCGGATCTGGCGGGGGGAGTTCATTGACCTCTTTTCCTTGCTCCACACAGAGCTGGCCCCCGAGCACGGCCCGCGCCCGGGGGACACGCTGGACCAGTGGGTCTCGGCCTTCCTGGTGTACGCCAGCGTGCTGTGCGAGAAGCACCCGGCGCGCTGCGGAGCCATGTTCAAGTACCTGGACACCATCCGCAAGCTGCACGCCACCTACGGGGGCACCTCCTGGATGAACTACGATGAGGACTTCCGGCGGCGGGCGGCCAAGAACCCCTCACTGCCCTGGGGCGACGTCGACTTGGACCTGTGGATGAAGTGGATGGCGCCCCTCAAGTCGCTTGTCCCCAGGCGCCTGCGTTCTGAGAGCGAGACACAGGCCTCGCCGGCCCAGCCGCCACCGCCGGGCCAGAGCCCCAAGCAGGAGGAGAAAAGCCAGGTGTGATGGGCCGATGGCCGCGTGTTTCTCTGCTCCCCTGGCTGGGCATGGTGCTCCCTCGGACGGGAAGAGGAGAAAGGGGCAGTTGGGGTGCCCTTGTCTTGGTCGGCAGCTCTCGCCTTATGACACTGACCCTTTGCTCGTGCTGACTATAGGGACACGGTATCATGGGTGCCCAGCTGGCCACCGTGAGAGGTGTGCACATGGATGGATGCTCTGAGCAAATGTTTGAGCATTTATTGCTCCAGCCACCAGAAAATAGGACCCCCACTAATTCCTTCTGGTATTTTGCATTTTCCTGAAGACGTTAGAAGAAAGATGTTCTGTGGTTTTGTTGTTTCCCTCTGAGTTGTCTTTAAAAAATGGAACTTTCTCAGCAATATAGTTATCTCTATGTAAGGCAAAGAGTACAGACTCTCCTGTTACTATGGGAGCGTGTGGGCAGTTGCAGGCAGTGTGGGATGGCAAAAAATTGATATGAATAAAGATAAACTTGAATAAGAATGACCACAGTGTGAAAATTCACCTTGATTTGAAGCTAAAACCTGTTTTGGGGCTCACTTGATTTAATCCACAAGTTAGAGCCTGCTTTGTGGGAAAAGATGCTGTGTGTGATTAGAAGTAGGGAGGATTTTGTGTACTTGTTTTGCTTTCAGTATAGGCATCACTATATGAATTGGTATGACCTGTGGTGGATGCAGGCAGGTGTACCCTTTCTCCTGCCTGAGGCATGATGCTGAGCTCCACAGCTACAAAGGGCTGCCTGTCTGTATTAGAGGTTGTGTTGCTTCTCTTACACTGGTGACTGCAGTCTGCCAAATCCCCAGCACAGAAAATACTGATTGTTCAGTTTTGTGCCAGCTGAACAGTGACAGAGAGATTGTTATACTGGCTGTGTTTGTTTCTAACAAACTCTTTTTTTTTTTTTTTTCCAACAACTGTAGAAAGAACCTTTGCTTTCCAGAAGAATTTTTGCTAATTTATCACATGCTGTGCTTCCCTGGGATTGCCAGCACAGAGGGGCTAAGTTCTTTGACTCATGTTAGCCTGGTCCCTTTTCAAGGCATCTGAAAGTGTTTGATGTGTCACACCAAGTCTTGTCTTTGGTACCTATCAAAAGTAACTTCTCTAGGCCAACCTGTGACAAAGAAAGGGAGCAAATACCACACAGTAAGATGGATAAACCCAGGCCTGTTGGCCTTGCGCCTTCTGAGGTTGATGCTCTATGTTCTGCAACTTTTTCTGATATGTCTGTTTACATTTCTCCATTCTCAGGGTGAACAGCTCAGTTCTTCTTTTCCTACAGATCTTATGTGAGCACCAGATGGGCAATGGCTTATAGCTTTCATCTCATCTGAGACTGGACCTTCAGCTTGTCATGTTAACCACTCTTGTAACTTCTTCCACAGCAGCTGGGCTGTCAGTGCTGAGCTGTGCTCGGTTGCCCGCTGAGGCACCAGGGGTCTCAATCCCCTTTGATTTCATAGAAATTTCCTAGTTGATTTTTATCAGTGGCACTGATGTATTTTCCCCCCAGAAAATGTGTAAAGAAAAAATAAACATATTTATTTTAACTCCTACAAAATACCAAAAGTTTAATGTCTGTAAAATGAGTAGTACTTAAGCAGCCCAATGAAAAAGTAAAACTTGTGCAATTAATTGTTGTGGTTTCAAACACCTTTCTGTTATTAGAGCAATTTTTAATTGGTAACATATAGTCTCTTAAAACTGTTTTAAAATATCCTTAAATGAAATGATGGCTTGAGCAGCTGCCAGATGTAGATGAGGCCTAGGATAAAGCGTGAGTTTATCATTGGCAAGGTCACAGCAAGGAAGTATTTTCTTGGAGGTGACCTGTGCATGTCCCTGTATCTCCCCAGCTCCTTGAAAGGTCTGTTTATGTTGTGTAAAACTATTTCAGCAAAATAATACATGACAGCACCCTTGGGCAAAAGAACTGGAGAATGAAAATGGGAGAGAATAGCCTTTTATGGGCTTAAGACTTTAGAAAGAACCTAAGCTTTTCCACATTCATGCTGTCAAGAGGAAGAGGAGGTGTTTCACAGTAAACTTTTTTCCCAGATTGTTGGTTTGAATTGATTTTGTTTTTGTAGTTTCAAGGGATAGCGTTAGGCAGCCTGACTGGATTTCATTCCCCTTTTTAGTCCAAGAGTCCTGGAATTTCATCATCATTTAGTTTAGTGCCTGTATCTCTAATTCTGCATTTCCACAGATAGTTAATCAGTAAAAATTAAGTCAAAGTATACAAAGCATTGTGTCTGAAGATAGCTGTCCTTTCTAAGGCACTGGTAAAGAGCTGTAACTTTGCTTTACATGGAAAGAACAAAGTGAGAAATCCTAGTTTTTGTTTGGGTGCGATAATTGGTGTGTGTGTAGGATAGCTGAGATTCATTCCTGCAAATTTATGTCTGTATGTATAACTTCAGACCATTCTCCTTTTTTTCCCCAGACTCCATGAAAACAGAAGACCAGTTGGGATGGGAGCCAGACTAAGTGGGTGAGTTTATTTATAAAACTGAATAACTTTGGATCGTAAATATTTGCAGATTTGTTAAATACAGAATTTCTTATTGGTGCCAACAGCCTGACTCCGTTGGTGTTTAAGTGGAGCTCTGGTATTCTAGTGCATTCTTTTACCTCTGCTTCTGTTGCGTTGCAAGCTGTGCTAGAGAAGACGTAGGAAATTCATTTTACCCAATCAGCAATTGTAACATGGACTACAAACCTGCAGAGCAAGCCAGTTTGCTGGAAAACAGGAATTCCTGCAGCGCAGCACTTGTCACAGACTATCCAAAGAGGGCAAAGATTCAGGAAGGTGAATAAATTGAACACTGGTTGAATGAGGTCAGGAACACTCTCCCGGAGGAGAATCCTGCCCTAAAATACTACTTTGAAAGTAAAAGTCAATTTAATGCGCAGATTAAACCTTCTCATTTGACCAAACTTGTGTGCAATCCTGGATCTTTGCAGATCACAACCGGACACTTCAAAACCCTATGTATTATATTTGTTTTAAAAAAAAATAAATCTTAACTTGTCTTGTTACAGCTGTTACTTTTGCCATTTCATTGAGATTATCTGCAACATAAATGTATTTGACTCAAAAAGTATCATACACTCGGGGTAATAACTCAGGTTGTCAACAAAATTATTCTGTGAGGCTCAGTATCCTCTCCCCACTGTTCTGCATTAACCATTGCTGTTATTGCCAGATAGCCCAATTGTGCATTACAAAACTCTTCATCAATTATAGCAATTGACCTAAGTCATAATTCTGTTTTTATCTTACTAGAATACTTAAAATCCTGACCATCAGACTAGACCTTTGTAGTCTGGTGTTCATGAAAATCTTTTTCACTGATTCACAGTTTCCATTCTGCATCTCAGTATTTTAGTTTCTTCTCCTTTTTCCTCACATACTAAGGGGTATGGTCAAGGTAATGCTATGATCCAGTAATGCACATGATGGTAAGGGTTTGCCTTTAGTTGTTTTCAGGAAAAAGCTGCCATTATCTCCTCTCTCTTTCTCAATATTTCCAATAACATGCATAACATAAAGTGTTTGTAAATTGGTATCAAACTGTTTGTGACTTCACCTAAATAAATTTTTATATTTAAATGCTATTCTTAATCTTAGCGGGTTTTTTCCTCCCTTGTTTTTGTATTGCCACTTTGCTTTTGTATTCACTTTTTTCGTCACCTGACTTTTTACACAATTTCTCGGTTTCAGTTATTAAAGCACAACTGAATTTTAACTAATAAGTGAAAATAAATCAGCCTTTGGAATTTTCTTCCAATATTTTGCATAAAGACTTCATAATGTAGCTGTAGTTGTCATAGCTTGTTCATCTGCCAATTTTTGGGACAGTGATAGTACATATCAGGCCTTGAAAATGAAATAGCTTCTGTACTAAAATACCAGTATCTTAATGGCCTCCAAACTGAAACTGATCTAGTGAATGCTGAGATTCCTGCATTTGGTACAGTAGAATATAGAGCACTTTTACACATGCTACAAAAGTACCTTTTGTTTTCAGGAAGGGGCTTAAGCTCAATCACCACATCACTCATGCTATTTTCCCCTTGCCCTCCTGTTTTAATAAATCAGAACTCGGTTACCCGCTGGTCTGTGCCATGTTTGTTACCATCATTGCTACATGAACCACATGGCTGCTGCATCACTGCAGGCATCTCTGCCTGAGCAAGTGCTGTAGTAATGGCAGGATTTGGGGAGAGGACTGGGAAGATGTGGATGTGTAGAGATGGAGGGTGAGCAAAAACTGATCTCATGATCAATTCATCATCTCCGATGAATTGTGCAAGTGTGGGTTTTAAACTACAGACTCAGAGCAGCAAAGCAGCAACAGTTTTGTTTTTCATGTCCTCTTTGAGAGCAGCATAACCAGCTGGAGTCTAAGACACTTCCTAATGTTCTTTGCTGAGTTCTTCTGCCAAGAATGTTTTGGGTTTGTTTGTTACTCTCTCCAGCTTTCATACAGTCTGGTGCCCTTCCTGCCATCCTGTCACCGCCCACTGGTTGCTACTGTTTCTGGGCTGGACTACCCTGTCTTCCATATCTGCTGTAGAGAATTGCCAGAGCTCTACCTTGCTCTCAGGTGTCAGTGGCTGCTTTAAAGTTGCTGCCTGCTTTCATAATGAAATTGTGTTTCATGTTATTGGCAGTGATGATTTTGCAACATGTGGGACCTCCTCCCTTCTTTGCTGTTTTTCTTCCTCACTCTGAGCCACTCTGTAATTTCACTGTGGTACTTGTCCATCCTTGCTTTAGGGTTTATTGTGGCACGTGTGCTTTGCCTCTCATTGCTGTGCTATAGGATTCTGCAGGAAATTTCCTTCTATGCTAGTTTCTCATTAAAATGTTGGACTTCAAGGGGTTTCTTCAAGTTTCAACAGCAAAGTTACTGCAGGGGTTTGCCTCTATCCTTGACACTGGGGATAAGCCTTTAACTAAGTGCTGTCTGAAGGTAGAGCACACCTTTGGAGAGAGGCTTGGGATTGAACCATGATTCTGTTACTCTTGGAGCAACTGTGATCTGCAGTGGAAATCAGTGATACACTGGAGTTATTTTTCTATAAATACTATTTCTATAAGTGCTGTTTCATAGCATGAGGGGATATTTTTGGTGTAGCTGCAATTTCTTACGCTTTGCTCAAAAGATTTGAGCATTTGTACAAAGGTGCCGCAGAGCTTTTCACTAAGACTGATGGAATTGCCAGTTGGGAATATTTGTGAAGTGTGTGGGAATTGATTTGTTTGGGAGGACCAGCAGCTTATGGAAAAACAGTTTTCTCTCAGTTAAATAGACTTAAGGAGCATACTTTTGAGTAATTTCAAATAAGTTATTTTTTAGGGATTTCTAGCAGGATAGCTTTCTTTTTCATGTACTAGATTTACATGCAACTAAAATACCTAATTCTTTAAGTAAGCTAACATGCTTGGGAGTTCAGTGTTGAGCTGCAACAGAAGTAGTCAAATAAATGGGACTTCTAAATTCCACCTGCAGCAATTCGATTTGAGTTTTTTGAAGCATCTGAAAAGACAAGGCTTTTACTACTGTTCTGGCCTTATTAGTACAATGATGTGTCTTCAAAGATAAGGTGACAGCAGAATGTTTTGCATGTGAGGTAGCCTGTTGCATCTGCAGTTGAGCAAAATTACTTCTGACCTCTGATGAGATCTCAGTTACTCAGTGTGACTTCCAATTTAAACTTCAAACGTTTCTTTCCCATCTTCTGCTGTCTCAAATCATCTTACCAACTTGGTTATCTTCTTTATAAAAATCTGGTGAGCACAGCAGACATCTTCTGAGGGCAGCATCTGATCAGCCTGTGTGTATGGAGCTCTTTGCTCCATGTGGGTAGTTCTGCCGAGTTGTCTGGTCTATCATGAAGGAAGTCAGTGTGTCTTTAAGTGTGGCTGGGTGGAGAGCACAGGCTGCCCAGCTACCTGCAAGGCTTGTGTGATTTTGTGAAGCCAGTGGCATTGGCAGCATTTTTTTTCTGTCCACTCTTCTGGTAAAATCAAAGCCAAAAGCCCCAGAGAGTGTTGTAACCATTGAGGGAAGGGATGTGACTCAGTTCTAGCAGCCTTGGTGTTGGTGGAAGTGTTGCCTGGTGAAGTTACCAAATTTCTGTTTGGATCATAGGCTAACACTTCAACACGTGATAGTGTCTGTGGGAGCGCTTTTAGTAACTCTTCCTGTGAAGAGATTACATCTCTGAAAGAGATGTTGGCTGGAGAAACTACAAAGGTCTTATTGTCCCCTCTTGTTTTGCTACCCCTGTTTGGTTTTTATCGTGTCATGAACTTTAGCGTGCCTCAGCCCAACCCAATAAAGGACATTTTGATTCATGAAATCTTCTGGGTCCAGCATTTTTTTTTTTTCTTCACCTGGGAATTCTCATCAAAACCACTTGGCATTGGTGCAGTTTAGCAGTTTACTGGGCAATCAGCTAAAGAGCAGCAGAGATTTAAATAGCAGGAACATGTTTACAATATCTTAGTATTTGTAAACTTGAAATAATTCAGTAAGTACTTTTACCTTTTTTGGTGGTTGTAGCTCTTTTTTTACTTGAAAGAATACTTTATTTTCTGCAATGTCTCAGTGCACTGTTGCTATGTCAATATTTCCAAGGCAGCAGGGGGATGTTTACATGAAAACACCAAAGTGTTTTCTTTAATTTTTTTAATTGCAAACATTTGTGTCCATAAACACCTTTCCACAAAACTTAGGTAGCTTTTTTTTTTTTTTAATTATTATTCCATTCAAAGCTAAAAGCGGATCAAATTCAATTTCCAGATTTTTTTTTTTATTTTCTGAACCCTGCAATAAGAGCGTTTTATCTAAATCCACATCAACAGTTGGAGAAGATTCCATTTGCCTCTTCAAATAGCAGTTCTAATGATGTGAAGTCAGGAGTGGTTGTTTAAAAACAGCTACGTTGCTTGCACTGGCTGCAGATATAAGCACCATCTGCATTGCTGATACTCAGTGTCCATAGATGCCCTCTATAACCCCTAAATATAAGGTTTCATGAAGGTAGTGGGCAGTAACGTGTGCTGATATTGGTGGGGCTGCTTAGTTGATAACCTGCAAGACAACATGGTGGCAGAGGGTGTGGACTGTGTGTCCAGGAGTAGATGTTCTGGGCATGAACAGGGGACAAGGCATGTCTTTGAAATGTGTAACATGAGCCAAGAGTTCAAACCTCCTCTGCCTAAGCTTCCTACCTTGCACTTGGGCATTCTGGCATGTGTCTTCCACCATACCTGCCTAGTGTCAGCTCCTGGTTTTTTTCACTTTGTTGTAGTGAAGTGTCATTGATGGTGTTTGGAACAAAGAAATACCACCTGGGCAGGCAGATGGTTCCCTACTGTGTACATTTCTCTGGGATGGTCTATGCAGTGCTAAGGGAAAATATTTTTTCCCCAGCTTTTAGCTGTGGAATGACAATTATACAAGTACTGAACAGAGGTGTTGAGATTACAAATGTTAGCAACTCCACACTGGCGATAATAAAATAAGGTCAGTTTGAGGTGGGGAAATCTCTGAGGGTGCCTTTGCTCAGGGCATGCCAGGTGTGTCTTGCTGCACTTGGTGTGACTGAGTGGACTTGGAAGCAATAGGCTCCCTGAAGTGGGATTGGATTGGAAGAGCATTTAGTTTTCCTTTCCTGAGTCATTTTCCTTGTCCTTTCTCCCTCACCAGCAGTCTCCCAAGCAGGATATGTGACCTTGTTAGTGAATATTGGTGGATAAGAGGGGAAATCTCACTACAGATGGGGTTGCTGGGAGAAATGATTGAGGTTACACCTGTAAGATCATGAAGTTTTTCCAGGAACTGCACAAAAAATTTGGTTGTATCCAAGGGCAAAAATAGTGACTTTGAAGGTACCTGGTCTGTTGCTTACTTGCCCACGGAGGAAAAGAAGATGCAGCTTTGTGGCTTAGTGTGAAAGCGGCCAGTGGAAAAGCTTTAGAAGCTTGGGCAGAGTATCTCAATGCGGTTTGGTTGCAGAAAGTAAATTACACGTGCATCAGTATTGCTGCAGGTGCTCTGTGGGCCAACATATGAGCAGAAAAAGGAGCCCTGGCCAGCAGGTGAATCTGACCAGGCTGTCAGGGATGTTGACCCACCACACTTGAGGGCATTTCACGGAACTGATTACAGAACCATGGAGCCCAAGGAGGGACCTTAAAAGACCACTCTTCTTCCTGTGCCTTAGCATGCTTTTAAAAAAAAACCAAAACCACATATCCACAAAGTACTGTCATTGTATGACTGGAATATAGTTGCAAATGCTTTCTGAGAGGACAGTGGGTGATACCTGATATGCATCATTTCCTACCATGCATTTTCTGTTTTAAACATTTTGATTGCCTGCAAATGAAATGGGGTAAAATTGAATTCTTTCAGTATTATTGGAGAACAATACAGTTTACCCATGTGTTAAGACAAAATGTTTTTTTCATTTTGTTAGCATGCATTTAAAGACATGTTTGATTTGTTTGGGATTTTTGTCAGTGCTCAAAGCATTGAAAATAAACTCTTAGCATGTTACAAACACTGTTGCATTGCTGACAACAGCACAAGTTGTTCACAGGCCTGTGTTGCACAGAGGTATAAATAATCTCAGTTGTCCCACATCAGATGGGGAGGAATGGATAAGTACATCCTTTACCTGCCTCTTGTATGAGGAAGCTGTAAATATGGAGTGCTTCCCCAAATGGAGAAGCTGAGAACTAGACCTTGGGTCACCTGCTTCCCCACTGGTTCACAGCATCAGAAGTGCTGGGCTTGGATACACGTGGTACCTTTGCTTCTCTTGATCTGCCATGCCACAGTCCCTGAATGAGCAGTTTCTGCAGAGTATGGAAACAAAGAAACTCTTCCTTTTTGTGTTCTCTTCCCCCCACCCCACCCAGAAGTGTTTTGCAGCTTCAGTCCTGACACCTTGTTCTCTGAAGCTCCTGCAAAAAATGCTGGAACTGAGAAACAGGTGAATACAGCTGAGATGTTTACTGTTGAGTGTAAGAAAAGTACAGTGCTACTCAGCTTTCCTAAGTCTGGGACTTGTTTGTTATAGCCTGGTTAATATCTTCCAGTGGTAGAGGAACAGAAAAAGTAAACCTAGTCATTGCTGTGGCTTGTGTTGCCCGGGAGAGTATCACAGCATGCCCTGTATATTGAATGGCATGGGCATGGGAAGATTTGGCTGTGGTAGGAGGTAAAAATTACTTGGCAGATGTGTCCTGGTAAGATGACTTACTCTGTGGCTTAACCTGGCAAGCCACAAGAAAGTAAAACACGTCTTAATTCTCTTTCAAAATGCAGAAGTGACTTTCTTGAAATGGTGTTGTTGCCTTGAGCATGTGTGCTGTTTTGATGTAGAGTGTTTTAAAACTAATGATGCAAGTGATGGGCCCTGGCAAGCAAGAACTGAAAGCTTTGAGATGTTAGCTGTAGAGGCTTCATCTGTGAGTTTGCTCTGCTCAAGACTACTGTCAATTAAATTAACTGATGAATTCATATATTATTGCCTGTGAAGTTGCACTACAGGTTTACAGTGTCATTAGTGATTAATTGTTTCATGCACAGCAATCAAAGAACCTAATCTTCTGATTTGTCATCTTCCCTCCTCCCCCCGCTCCTTCCCCATTCTCCCCATTCCAATCTGTGGCAGAGATGCCACTGTGAAAAGGAGAGAAATTTCAAGCATCAAGGTGAAGGCTGGACTGACTTAGGGAGCCTCAGAGAGCACCATTTACCTGATGCTCTCTCTGTTGCTGCAGCCCTTGAAACAGGCAGGACTAGAGGTAAAGAGTCAGCAGCACCCAGGTGGGTCAGTGAGAAGGAGTGAGCTCTTTGAGATAAGTAAGGATGAGAAAGGTGTCAATGTTTAATAACTTTCACCTATGGTGTCCATTCTAAGGATTTGGTGAAGTAGGAAATGCAGCCACTGCACACACTGGTACTTACACAGAGCTCCAGAAAAGTAGTGAAGTTTGGGGCTGGCTTTAGATTCCCTGCTTTCCCTTCTTGTCTCTTCGCCGTGCTTGCTGCAGAGGCTTTGGCAGGAGGAAGGGGTCAGTCCACCACCCCTGTTCCTTGTGACACTGGACTTGTGGAGTTCCAAGTGGTGCTGGAACAGTTGGTGTTGCTGGGAGAGGTGGGTGAACTGTGGCTGAGGGCTGATGGGAACAGAAAATCACACTGTGCTGTGCCAGGGCTGCACAAGGACTACCGAGCTCGTCGTGTTCTAGGAGCTCATGGTGGAAGCAGAAGTTTAGTTGATGTCTAGAAAAGATGAGTTCGACAAATTTATAAGTAAGTAAGTATTTGTAGCTGTTGGGAATTGTAGCTATAGAGCCACAGGAGGCTGGAGAAAACATAGTCAACAGTAAACTAGGGAAAATACTCTATTTGGAGGCCTCTTTCAAGCAGTAAGGAAATAGCAGAGTCTGTAAGACTTTGTTGTGTGTCATATTGAAGACACTCAATACTGAGTCATAAATTATAGAGATGCGTTGTACAGATCAAATTGCTGAGGGTGGCATATGAATATTTTTTCCCTGTGTTGTTTCCTTTTGCAGTTTCTACTCCAGTCTTTGTCCTAAAATTACTTTTTTGTTTGGTTGGTTGGTTGGTTGGGTTTTTTTGACTAGGAGTTCCCAGGGGCAGTTAGTGGCAATGCCCTGAGTAGCAACTCTTTAGAGGTCTCCTAGACACTACCTTCCATGTGTGCTCCTTTGCTCTTATGTATGCTGGATTTTACCTCCTGTTGTTCTGTGTCATTTGCCAGGGCCCTTGGCAGTTTTTCAGTGTCTCCTTTAAAGATGATGATTGAGCCCACAAAATTCCAAATATCCTAGTGTTCCTTCTAATTTCTTCTGAATGAAGGTACTTCACACATCTCTAAATACCTCTGCTAGGTAATGGGTAAGAGAAGCTCAACTTCTATGTCTTTAAGTTTATTTTGTTCTTGTCATGTCTCTTGTACTCTGACACACTGTGCTGTTCTTTACACTGCAAGCTTTTACTTCTCATGTTTCTAAAGCAAAGCTTAGCTACCTGACCTAGGATGCAGCATTATGTCAAAAAGATATCATTCAACCCATTTTGTTCCAAGTGAAGCTGCTCCTACTGCAACTACATAAAAATGACTCCATTTTTTTCTTAAGAGATGAGCTATGTTCAGCACACTCATGTACATTTATTTATTTTCAATTTTCCAATTGAGTGTTTTCATTATTGAAGATGTTATTTTAACAGATTGTGGCATCAGAAAAGTTTTTTTTTCTTCCAGAAAACAGCAATTTCTATAAAACAGAAAAGGTCCTGAAAACCCATCTCAGTTATTCTAAGATGTTTTGTTCCTTTTTACTCCCTGAAAGGAAAATTGATTGATCTAGGAATTTGCACAGAAATTTCTCTGCCTTTACTGCAAAACCTTAGAAGTACATTATAATAACCTTTACATGCACTTTTTTAATGCATAAAGGTGTGCTAACAAAACATGAGTCTTGGCTTTTACATTAATGAAGATGGCCTGTAATACAATGGGGATAATAATGGGATGTTGCAAAACATTTTTAAGTCAGAAATTTTAAATAATTTCTCTTTTTACTTAGAAGATAACCAAATTATGTGAACCAATTTCTGAGACTATATTTGTAGCACTATCTTTAGTTTCTATTTCGGTGGTCTGGCATGGTGCCAGACTTTTTTTTGTTAACTTGGAGTTTTTCTGGTACAGTGCAAAAATAGCTCTATTATTCTGAACATTTTGCAAAATCTCCTTTCAGAGTAGACTTTTCTAAGTTAACCAACATTTGTGCAGTTATTTTCTACTTCTTAGAAAACCACAGCTGAAAGGAGCAATTAAAAACTTGATTGCTGCTTTAAACTTGGAATTTAATCTGTATTTAACACAAGCAAGCTCTCATTTCAAGCTTGTTCGATGCAGCCATTTCCCCCGTCAATGTTAATCATACTTTTGGGTATGTGCAGACTGTAGGATCTGGTGCTTAGGGATTTAGAAATCATGGGCTCTCGTACAAGTGATTCCAGATGGGTGGATTTTTCCTTTGGAGACTCTTGGGCTTTCCCAAGACATAACTTGTACCAGCCAGTCCACACTTGCAACACAATTCCTCTCGAGAGTCCTTTGGTGTAGCTGGGCTGTATTGTGCTCAGTAAAGCTGCACTGAATTTCTCTCATCCAGACTTCTGAGCAGATTAATGCTTGGCCTTACCAATATCAATATAAAAAGAAACACAAGAAAAATCCCTGGAGGGGATACTCCCTCACTTTCCCTGTCACTCCAGAAGTAGGGAGGTGCTCTGTGCAGAGAGAGCTGAGCTGATCCTGGCATCAGGTGCCACAGAGCTGTGGCAGCATCCCGGGGATGTGGGTCCTGGCAAGTCCCAGTCCCTGCTCGCTATCAACAGCATCCCCAGCAAGACAGGAACACGAAGGAGGGGAACTGCTGCTCATCTGTGGCTTTTGGGCAAGGCAGATGTCCACCTCTGGTGTGAGGTACAGAGCTAGGATGTACTCCCAAAGCAGTGTAAGCATAGGACAGCACTGGACACAAGTCACACCAGTCCCAACAATGGCAATAACTAAACCTGCATGTGACTGAGCTGTGAGCTACTGTAAAAGGATGCCAAAGCATTGTGCCTGCCTACCTTTATTCTCCTTCCCCCCAAAATATAAAGCTAAGTTTATATAAATGTAAAACACTCATATGCAAATACCAAGTGGATTTCATTTCTCAAGTTTTAAATAAATGTCAATGGTCTAACATAAATAATAAATAAACAAATAACTAAATAAATAGCTATATGTGTCTGTTTTATTCAAAGCTGCATTTGTCATTCAGAAACGTTTGTTGAAGCCATCAGACTTTTCCCAGCCCTCAAGCAGAGAGAATCTTCTGTTGGGAGGTCAGCTGCCTCAGGTGATGCACTACTCATGGGTGTGTACATTAGTAACTGCAACAGCAGTCCTTGTCTGAAATTTGGGGGTGGGTGGCAGGCTCAGCTGCCATCTCACAAGTGCATCACAAAGCTTGTCATGGAAAATCAAGGCACCTCCATGAACCAACTTGAGCAAGCAGCATGAGGACAGAAAATCTGATTTGCAAACAGTTGTAAGACAGTGTCTTTTGATTGCTCTCTTGGTGTTCATCATTCCTATATCTCAGGCAAAGTTCCCACCATGAAAAAAAAAAATTGTTTTAAAACAGGATGAAGCTTCACATGCACAGGGTTGGTATTCACAAACCAAAGGTAAACTTTTATTTCCTGGGCAGTAAGAGTTTTCACTATCCTCCTGAGGCATTGATAGTCTTTTAATTTTCATTCTCCCAGCAGACTACAGAGCAAATAACAAATGAGTACTTTGATTTTTGCCAACTTTTAGTAGTTGGCCTGTTTTCATAATGCAGATATTACACAGATTGTTGTTTTGGCTGGAGGAGTAAGTTCCAACACATTGCGGATCTTTAGCAGGGAGAATTTGTTCTGGAGACAACCATGTGTCCTGGGAAAGAGATGAGAAAAGATAAACAAAATAAATTAACATTTGGAATGGAAATGGTGAGGTATTAGCTGCCCAAAGTGGAAGGCAGAATTCAAGTGTATCTCCTCTCATGCATGTGCAGTAGTTTGGTATCCTGAATCAAAAGGAAGAACTCAGAATCTGCCCATTCTTTCCAGTGACTGCCTGCATGCTCACATCCAGCTAACATTTGCATTTTCAATTTAAGCAGGAATACTGTAACAAGTCCTAGTGAACCAACAGGCAATATATTGCAATGGTTAATTTAATGTATTGTTAGTATTTTTTGTCCCCATTACATTTCAATACTCATTTGTTTTCAGCTTAAAAATTTAAGAAGGTATGAGCTCTGCTTTTGATTTGCTATATAGACCCATCCTGCAGTGCATCACTAATTGGTAAGATTTTAATATCATAAAAACTAGACTGAGTTACAGCATTAGCAATGGATCCATGTCCCTTTGTGTTGATTACAGGTCAGCTGAGGATTTCACTGGTGTGGGAAGATGTATGGCTGATGTGAATCAGCAAAGCTGGCCCTACACTGCGCTTATCTGGCCCCCTGCCAGCATCAGAGCCGTGCCTGCCTGAAAGCAAGAGGTCACACTCAGAGCACTGCTGAAATATGCCTGTTGTTGGCAGGAGGGTCCCTACTGCAGAGCAGTGAAATTCAATGCAGTCCTCAGGATTAGCCTGGCAGCAGCTCATGGGTATGAAGGCACTTTGTCATTCTCTTCAGGACGTGCTGAACAAATCCCTAGCCAAGCAATGGAAATGAGGCATGTTTCCAAGTCGTGTCAGTGAGTTCCAGGGAAGTGCTTGTCAGTAACTGTGCATATTCCCACTCTGCCTTGCTAAGAGATGTGTTTCAGCCTGTCCTGGAGAGGGATGAACTTTTGCAGCTTGCAAAGTACCTGTAACTGTTCTGGCTGAGCCTCAGACTGATTTTTCAGCTCCTTAAACAAACTGATAAGTTAAAAGAAAAACCACTCTCAGTCTGTTTAAGCTGAATTTTTTTTCTTCTGAAAAAATAAGTATTTCTTTTTAAGCAAAAAATTTCTAGAGAAATTTGTAGAAGGTAAAAACGCAGAAGTATTTCTTACTGATGAGGAAGAGATAATAATTTAAGAAGGCACCTCTCAAGGATGTCATCTGCTCCTTGTCAACACAGACCTACAATAGAGATTTAATCATTAAATATGAACTATTCCTCTTCTAAAGTTTCTTCTGAGTTTTCTCTTTACACATAGTCACTATGCTGTTAGTTTCTTTCTGCCTCTGTCGTTAATCACTTTTTAATTTTTAAAAATTCTTTTGACTGTTAATTTGATGAAAAACACCACTGTGAAGTTTTTTTTTTTCCTTGCCTTACCACTGGGACCTTCACCAGGCCCTCAGTTTCCCATGACTGTCTCCTCACGTTGTATGCCAGAGCCTGTCTATGCACCATCTCCCCCTACCACCATCCTCTGCTTCTCTTGCTTTGCCCAGGGCTCTGCATGTCCTCCCCCCTTACCTTTCTTCACACTTTGAGTGCCATGAATGAACCTCTCAATCTCATTTTGTCCTCATACTTGCCCACACTGTGTCCTTCCCCAGGCCCCCACCCCTGTCCCCACTGGCTTCCCTGACACCTGCATTTGCTCTCCCAAATCAGCCCTCAGACTAGGAGATTCTCCTGTTCCTCCTGATGCTTTATTTTCCATCTCACCCACTGACATTCCTAAGCAGCATGGGATCTGGATGAAAATAGGGCATTGGTTTTGCAATAAACAAACAAACAAACAAACAAATCTTTAAGGTTTTTCATGTCTCTAATCAGCAAAGAAAAACTGTAAATACAGTTTGTCCTAATAGAAATCACAGAGGTAAAATGGCACACAGTGGTAGTAAGGAGGACAGATGAAGCAAATCACAGAACCATGTAATGGATAAGGTTGGAAGGAACCACAGTGGGTCATCAGCTCCAATCTCCCTGCTCAAGCAGGGTCATCCTGGAGTACATGAGGCCAGACAGTTCTGGAGTATCTCCAGTGAGGAGGACTCCACAGCCTCTCGGAGCAATCTGTTCCAGTGCTCAGTCACATGCACAGCACGTGATGTGCTCTTTACCTTCAGGTGGAACTTTCTGTGCATCAGTGTCTGTCCATTGCCTTGTCCTATNTCCACAGCCTCTCTGAGCAATCTGTTCCAGTGCTCAGTCACATGCACAGCACAACAGCTCTTTACCTTCAGGTGGAACTTTCTGTGCATCAGTGTCTGTCCATTGCCTTGTCCTATTGCTCAGCACCACTGAGCAGAGCCTGGCTCCGTCCTCTTGACACCCTCCCTGCAGATACTGTCAGACATTGATGAGACCTCCTCTCAGTAATCTCTTCTGGGCTGAATAGGCCCAGCTTCCCCCCCTCTTCCTCCCAAGAGAGATGCTTCAGTCCCTTACTCATCTTGGTTGCCCTCCAGTGGGTCTATCACAGTCAGCACTGTGATCTCGAGTCCGGTCTGGCCGGGCAGAGCGTGGCAAAATATACAGGGACAGGAACGCTGGAGTGTCCGAAAATAAAACTTTAGTGATGGTAAAATAACAAACACAGGGAGCGCACAGTCCGAGGGGCAGCATGCAAAGACCCGGGGGCGTTGCTAACTTAACAATAAAAGGGTTACTTGAGGGCGGGGGTCCAATCCCAAACGCAGGACAGGGACATGACCTTGTATGTCAAAGGTCCCAAACCAACAGAGAACCAGAACCAGAAGCACGGCCTATTTTGGAATGATCCCATCAGCATCCTTTTAGCATCCCACCTCCCATGGTCTCAGGTTTATGCCTTCTGCATAAGCTACCTGGGCTAAGCTATTATCCATCCCAGCTAGCTGGGTTCCCACTTGGATCCAAGTCCAGGAGTTCCATATTGCTCTTGTACTGAGAAGCCCAGAACTGCACACAGCACTCCAGATGTGGCCTCACCAGGGCTGAGCAGAGGGGCAGGATCACCTCCCTGCTGGCAGGGCTCTCCCTAAAGCCCTCCAGGATCTCATTGACCTTCTTGGCTCCCAGGACACACTGTTTGCTCATGGACAGATGGTTGTCCACCAGGACCCCCAGGTCCCTCTCGACAGAGCTGCTTTCCAGCAGGTCAGCTCCCAGCCTGTTCTGGTGCAGGGGGTTATCATAAATTTTGCAGCCAATTTTTTGTTAATTGGTACTGCCATCACTCAGTAATCTCCATTTTAGTGTGTCCTATATGCCCATAATACCACCTAAACAAAGTATGCCTTTGGGAAAGGATTGTGGTCAAGAGAATTAGGAGTGCATTGTTTGCTACTAGGAAAAGAAACCAGCAGCAGCCTGTGGTAACAGAGCATTGTAATTAAGCCAGGTGAAAACTAAAACCACATTGAAACTCTCCCATAAATTGAGTTCTTTGAAATCCCAAACTGCATCTAATTTTTGTAGCTTAAGCAGATGCTGCAGTTAACTTTAGCTATCTGTCCTAGGCTGAGGTCACCTTTGAGTCAGGGGTGATCTCATGACCAATATCACACCACATGTTCATTCCCTGCTCTCCCCAGGACTAATGCATGAACAAGTCAGTAACTTACACTGAAGATTACTTTCAAAAAACCTAATACATCAGGTAAAAAAATTAGTTAAGATATTCCACCATTAAATATAAAATGTACTGCTCCTCATTTGTTGAAAATTCACTTTTATAGCATTTTACTAAATGAGCTTAAGTCAAAATAATTCTCTTGAAAAATGAAGCATTCTTTTAAAAACTATTAAGGTCCTGGGTCTGTTTCAACCTGGAGGGAGCAAGGCAGATGAGAGACTGACTTGATCCAAAGCCATCTGACTTCAGAGAGAGTTTTGCTAATTTTTGGATTAGGTTCTCCCATAAAAAGTGACATAAGTCATGGTAATGGATACAGAAGCTGTATTACTGGATCAACTGGCAGCACAAATCTGATATCAGATGTGAACACCTCTGCATTATGCTGAATCAGAGTGAAAAATATGGTAGGTATGTTGATTTCTTGCCAGCCACAGGAGGACAAACAATACCATAGCCAAAAGAAAGTGTTGTAATACTTTATGTAATTTCTTACATATAGCTTATATAGTAAGAATTCAAACAGCCTGTGTAAGTCTAGGACAAGACATACCTCCTACATACATTTTTTTGAATCAGTATGAACCAGCAGAGTGAGTTTGCCCAGCACCTTGCATTTTGTGTCTATTAGATAGGGTATGAAACATCCTAAAAAATCATGGCAAACCACAGGCTGAGCACATGATAAAAAAAGCTATTTCAAACAAAATTTCAATCTTACAAGCACAGTCATGTAGCTGAAGTGTCAGAAAATACACGTGGCCAACAGAACTCCTCAAGTGCTCAGAATTAAGTAATTAGCTGAGAAGTTGCACAAAAGGGACATTAATGCATGATTTCCACATTTCAGTTTGGCCATAAACCTGGCAATGTTTAGCTAACATCCCAGAGATCATTCCAGGGTGGAAGGGTATCTTTCCACCCTCAGCTGTAAATATTAAACAAGAAGTTTTCTGTGTGGTGAGATCCAAACAGTGCTGCTATAACACATTTGCGCAATCTCTGCAGCTGGGGTTCTCAAGAACCCCAGAGTTCCAGAGGCTCTCAGTGCTATCAGAGGCACACTTTGCACTTGAAAATATGAAAAGGGCACATCCTACAAGAGTGTTTCCCTGTTGTTCAAATATGAAGTGCTGTTCATTCCCTTACATGGCTCTTTAGTAGAAGAAGCCAAATATCAGGAAGAATGTTTGCATGCGCCTCCACAAGAATAAAAGATGCCTTTGCAGATTATATGCACCAAAAATCACCTATTTGAAAAATGCTGCCCTATAACATCATGAAAAATAATCCAAAAACCTGGAAACATAATGGCATGCTTAAATGACACCAGAAACAACACAGAACCATGCCAGGCTGAGAGTGAATATTCTGGAAGTTATACCTTTGGCTCTATTCAGCCCTATTATACAGAGGACTAATCAGTGTGTTGCAGAAAGTTTAATTATCTTCCCAAACTCATTTGAGATCACTACTAAAGGAAATATAGGCAGTGATTTAACTACAGCAAGTCTCTCAGAATATCAGATACTTAATTTTGCTTAAACAGAAAAGGCATCCTGAGGAAGAGAGATTTATTTTCATAATAGGGTGGAGAACATAATCATCCGTCTCCAGAGAGGCTATAAGCTGTCAGCAGCAAACATTTAACAAATAAAATGTAATCTGGTAATCAGTTTAGCGCTGTACCATTACCCTGAAATTGTCTGTATGAACTCAGAGCAGAACACCATTAACACCTGGCACCCAAGCTATGGCCAGGCGAAGGCATTTTCATACACGTTACTGCATCCATCCAAAGAGGAAATAGAGCTTTCCTGAAATGAGGGAAACTAACTTCTGCACGAGGAATAAAAACAGTGCCACAAAGAAGTCCCAGAAAAGCGAGGAGAAAGCTGTCCATCATGCACAAGAAGGGGCCTGGCAGTGGCCACTTGCTGGGAGCACCACAGTGCCCACAGTCAGTGATAGCATCCCCAGCAGGGGGAAAGATTGCAGTACTCTCAGCGGGCCTGTCAGGAGATGAATGGGCTTCAGTCCCTCCCTGGAAGTAAACTATGACAATTCATAGTGTCTTTTAAGTTAGAAAGAGTCTCTATATTCTTTTGGAGCTTACCCACACTTAGATTTCAGTTCAAGACCTTGTTAAAGTGTCAGAGATGGCCATTAATCAGATGAAGTGTTTTCCTTTCCTCAGACTGTGCTGAGCATTGGAATGACAGGTTACATTACTGTGGAGTAAGGACTGCATTTGTTTACTCACTGAAACAGTCAGAATCTAAGAGTATTTGAGTTCCTTCTTCAGCCTTTAAACAACAATGTCTTTTCACATCTGTTAGTTTTTCTGGAATTCAGTCAGAAACTTGTCTTTCAGTTGTCATTTTTGTGTTCATGTTCTATATATAGATCATATATTTCTTAACATTTTATGCTCTGTCTATATGATCTTCTATAGCATAAGTCAGTTTTCTTGTTTCCTTTTCAAAAGATATTTAAAACTTTCTCAGAAACTATTTTCTAGTCCTTGATATTCTCAGATATGTATGAAATATAAATCTATGCCACTTTCAGTAGTCAAGGCTGTTCTTAGTACACATGATCCAAAGAAGTTTGGACATTGCATGAGTAGTCTGATATAAACAATTGCCTTCAATAAATAATTTAGTTAGAAATATAAAAAACAACAGTGTAATGTAATGTGATTTAGTTTACACAGAAATCTAAGTGCAAAATATCATACTTTGGATGCCAAATACTATATTAATATTGGATAAAAATGAGCTGCTTACTCCAAGTAGCTTCTCTATAATCCCAACATCTCGTCTTTCCAGTATCTGTACTGGAGAGAACAATCTTCTAGGTTGTTGAAGTGATCCACTTCATAGCTTATTCAGCCTTTCTCAGCTCTCCTCCTAAGTTGTGCACAACCTGAAAAGACCCCAAGACTCATCTCAGTGCCAGCTGCCCAGCAGGAAGAGTTCAGCCAGCACCAGCTCTCTTGGATTTGCAAGCTTTGTCATGAACTTGCAAAGCAGCTCATGTCTGATGCTTGATGAAGATGAATCCCACAGCCCTCCCCAGGACCCCTGAGATGCTAGGCATTGCAAGAGCAGAGCTGGACCAGGGCTGAGGGCCCCTGCTCCTCTGGGACTTGGAAAGCCTCTGGTTTGCCAGCCACCTTTAGTCATTCTTAACTGGCACATGCAAGGAAAAGAAGCATAACACATGTTACAGTCCTGCTGGCTGACTCCAAGATATCTCATCTATTTCTTTTTTTCCTAGTAGGCTATCAAGAAGATTATCATTAAAGATTTTCACATTTTCTCCAGACTTGGGTGCACTGTTTTTGACAAGTTTCATCCTGGCCTTGGGCTACTGATTGTATGCTGACTGTAACTCCTCTTTCACCCTGTCATACTATGATACATACTATGTCATAGTATAGTATCTACCCAATATAGATTTGTTGAAAGGATAAACTACTTGTGATTGATTTAATTAGGACATTAACTTGTCCAATAATGTCCTGTCCCCCCTACAGTTGGGGCATCATCCTCAAGTCTGTTCTTCTGCCCTGGAGGGTCCCTGGAGAAACCATGTGCACAAACAGGGATGATGTTCACCTCTTGACTTGGGATGTGACAAAGCAGGCACCTTCAGTGTTGTCACACTGGAGTAGCCACTAATATTTCACCATGTGTTAATACTCTTTGCTGAATAGGAAAGGAGTTCAGCTTGTGCTTTTCCAACAAAACAGGGACTTTCAAACATGGGCTAATCATATGTTTTGCTGCATTTTCAGCCTCCAGCAAAACAACCAATGAACACAGGCAAGCCCACCATCTGAGAAGCCTTCCTTCTTCCTCTTTCCAGGGTGCATTACCTCTTTTTACTTGTATTTGTAATTGTTAAAATAAATAAATTGTGCCGTGTGTTCTTTAGTTGAACCATTCTTCCCTGGGAAAGGCTGGTTAGTCCAGAGCACACCAAGTAATACNTTTCCAACAAAACAGGGACTTTCAAACATGGGCTAATCATATGTTTTGCTGCATTTTCAGCCTCCAGCAAAACAACCAATGAACACAGGCAAGCCCACCATCTGAGAAGCCTTCCTTCTTCCTCTTTCCAGGGTGCATTACCTCTTTTTACTTGTATTTGTAATTGTTCAAATAAATAAATTGTGCTGTGTGTTCTTTAGTTGAACCGTTCTTCCCTGGGAAAGGCTGGTCAGTCCAGAGCACACCGAGTAATAGTAGAAGGCAGAAATGACAAGAAAGAACAAAGACACATTCATTTAGCACAAAATAAATATGTTGAGAAAGGAATTACTCAAGGCTTGAAAGAATATAAACCCACATTTTTAATTCTTTATGTAACAGTGACAGCAGCCTGAATACTAGAGGAAGTAATTGCTTTAAATTAGCATCAACTACATGCTCAATTTTACTAGTAAAACACAGTGGGAACATTTATATAACTAGATTTTCAATAATAAATCTTATCTCTAAAACTGAGTGAAAGAAAAAAAATTTAAAACTCATGTTAACTGGAAAATAATTTAAATATTAGGTATTAGACAGGTTTGATCAGGTGAAAAAAAAAAATCACAGAACTATCAGAGGAAAAGAGTTGTTATTTTCAGTTCATTGAAGAGAATTCACTGGAGGTAGAGCAGACCAGGCTATGGTAGTTTCTCTGCCTTAGATATCTAAATCTACCTCTCCCCATATCTGAGGAATTGCTGTGGTCACCAGCTGCTGGACGAGGCTAGACCGACAGTTTTAACCCTTGACACTTTTCAGTCTCTGTGAATAAACTTTGCCTGGAGCAGGGGCAGGTCCAGGTTCTGCCTCCTGGAGAAAGGACCCTGCCACTGGCCTGAGCAGTCAGTCTTCATCATTCAGTCTTTTTTCACAGCAGTATTTATACACAGTGAAACAATATTAAGGGAAGACTGAAGAAAGTTCATTGTGAACAACTTTGTGAATGTTGGGTGGTATTCAAAGAAATGGGAGAAAATCTCTGGCAATGAGGGAGTGGGGAAAACAAAAGCTTTATTTTTCCATTCTCATTTTCAGACTGGTTTGTGTAGCCTTTCTTATAAATTAATTAGGATGGACTGAGAGGGAGGAAAGGATGGGGAACTTGTACACTTTATTTCTGAATGGTTTCCAAGTCACTGGGAGCTTGGAAGCAAAGGAAGGACTGAAAGGATGGGATTTCACACCACAAAGACAATTCACAGAGATCAATTAGGCTTCTCAAATTGGTTTCCACACCATCTGCTGCTCGCCACTCCTAAGCCCACCTCTGACCTCTACCTCATGCCAAATATCCTTCACTTTATAATTGTAGACAGGGCTATTGTCTGTCCACAATAATTTCTCTCAGCTTGGGAAGAGAAGAAGAAAATATGTGAAGACACATAACTGCTTCCAGAACTACACTCCCTTCTATACTTATTTTTCTAACAGCCATCAGTCAGATCCTCACTCTGAGGATGGCAAAGGCCATTCATGGCCTTTCCCAAGAAACCAGGACCATCTGCTGCTCGCCACTCCTTCTCTCAGCGGGCAAATATTTCAGCAAATATGTGTCATGCGGGGAAGAGCATGGAGGGCTTCACTGTTTCAGAAAGAATTTTCTTTTTGCATGCTTAGAAAAATGACATACTGTCCCAAAGGAACTGCATGCCAAGTTTACAGCTAAAGTAATTTTGGAGCTATCCAAGCAAGGAAGAAAAGGAAATATATATGCCAAAAATGTTTTAATCATAGAAATTTATGTTCAGGGTCTAAATAACTTAAGAGATGCTTAAAAAACTTTTATGAATTCTGAAAAGAAAAAAAATCACTAAAAAGCATAGGGACCAAATAAAGTATTCAAAATATCAAACTACTGGGCAGATTATAAATACATGGAAATGTTCATTTAAAGCTTTAAAACTGGCCCTATCTCCACCATTATTTCTTTAATGAAAAAAGTGAAAGTAGGTTAAGAAACAAACTCCCCATGTGGATTTTTCCTTTTCACTTCATTTAGAAATAATTCAGAAGTGCTCTTGTCATGTCAAATGAAACACTGTTTAAGAATGGTTCAAAGAAATATATCTTCATTATAGCAGGCTTGTTATTTGGGTCTTCCAAAGGTCACTTTGTTAACTTTTTACATTGATCTTCCACAAATATAGTCCATGTCCTGTTGTATTAGAAACAGCTAAACATTTCAAGAATGCTAAATCATATTTCAATATCACTCTGTACCTTGACTTCTGAAACTGCATTGGCTGACTTGTCCAATGTGCAGGTAAAGAAGCAAAGGGAGGAACAGAAGGTGTTGACTGAGTGATCTTACGGAATAAAAGACCACATTGTATGTTGTTATCTCAGGTATTTCTTTTTTAAAGTCTCTCCCCTTCTTTATACTTTGGAATAAGGTGACCATGAAAAATAGAGCTTAGCAAAAGAATGGGCATATGAAAAGAATGACTTTACTGTACCAGTACATGAGTTGAAATTACACAGTGTGTTTGGCAGCATGAGGACATGCCTTTCTTTGGAAAAGGTAATTTCAGAGATCAAGCAGGGAAGGTGTAATTTACTTACCTGTATTTTACAATAACTCTTCTGCCTCTTTGAATAAATGCACAAAGTCAGTTTCTGGTTGGTTGGTTGTTTTTTATCAATTACCATTTATTTTCATTAATTCAGTTTATACTCTTACCTCAACATGAGGAAAAATCTTGAACTCATGCATATTCTCACCCTCCCTTTCCAAGTCATGCAAAAACCCCTTACATCCAAAGAATATTACTGGGAACATGAACTCAAACCAAGTGAATGGAAGTCAGAGGAGCTGAAGGCTACAAGAGACCAGAAGCTGTGGCATGCGCAAGTTTCTTTTGTTGGGATTCTTTCCTGAGCCCTACTAGAAACCTTCAGGAATGTGCTCTCATACTATTTTTTTTTTTTTTTTTAAAAAAAAGAGGGGGGAATGAAAAAAAAGGCTTNTGAGGGGGGCATGAGAAAAAAGGCTTAGGTGGAAAAGCAGATGCAAATTTTGTCACCGATCTTCCACGCCAGGTAGAAATAAAAGCCCATTTTGTTATAGGACAAAGTGTCAGTTCATCTCTCCCCACCCCAGGAAAACAGAAAGTGGGTGAGAAAAACAATTCAGAAAAACCAAATGGTTGTGGGGGATCACAAGTGATACAATGAAAAAGGGAAAAGTAAAAAGTGTTGACATAGAAAATGGGGGTGGTAAAGAGCAGGACTGCTGGCGTTACAGAGGTTACATTAAACAAGAGCCCTATGTGCATCCCAAGGCCCCCTCCAAAAGTAAAGAATTTCACCTCAGTCTGTGCAACTGCCTGAACTTGAGGACTTTTCTGCAGACCACATCAAGGGACTGCCTGCAACTACTAGGGGCTCTAGAGCAACACAAGCATCAATACCCAGGGAGTGACTTTACAGAAAAGAGGAAAGCAAAAAAACAACTTCTGTGCTATGGGACTACAGAATGGAAAGGGCTGACTTCTAAGGCTGTGTTCCTGAGAGCCTGAGTGACCCAGGCTGACAGCTGAGGGATGCATGCTGCTGCACAGACAGGCCATGCTCCACAAATCCAGAAAGCAGCTTCTTCTGCCCTCAGTCTTGGGGCTTTGGGGTGTCCCCTGCTCCCTCTGGCACTGGCTGCCCCCGAGGAGCCACACAACACCCACCCAACCCTCCTGCTGCTGTCTCCCTCCTTGACCTGCACATGCCCTCTCACACACCCTGCCTTGCTCAGCACTTCTCTGGTCACCAAGGCACACATAAGGCCTGTATCTTCTTCTTCCTTTCCAAGCTCCTGACTTTGGGGCAGCAGCTTGCTGCATTATTTACGATGTCACAGTGAGAAGGCCAGGAATGAGGGAGGTTTGCATTCCAAGAGAGCCATTTCTTTCCCATGAAAAGTATGCATGGTCCTAATGCCCAGAGTATGTTTACAGACAAATAATTTCCATGGTACATGGTATGTATAAATACCTTATTTCTACCTCTTCCCCTACAACTTTTGCCCTCCACAGCTACACAAAATAATGACAGACCCTGAAGGAAACAGCAACATTTTGTCCATTTTCCTTGTATTTATTCTATGCAGATGGGGATGAACATTTGTAAAGCCTCAATGCCCACCCTTTGAATTATTTGTGATTATGATTATTTCCTTCCTTTTTTCCCCCCTCAAGTACTTTTCCAGCTTCATTGACCCCACTCTGCTATTGTGGTCAAGCCTCTCTCAGGATAAGTGTTCTCAGTATGTTTTCTCCTAAAAGTCTTGGGCCACCAAAAATCTGAAGATAATACTGGAAATACAACTGAAAACCTGAAGATTGTACAGCCTGCAGGCCCCAGGTCTTGATGTCTATCATTTCATACTGCATGACTCCTTCACAGTCCAATTAAACCAGAAAGGTAGGAAAGTTTTAGCTTTAGCTCTCTGCTAGATTGAAGTATTATTGTTATCTGCCAAGACAGAAATCAAGGCAAAAATACTGAAGTCAAATGTAATGTGTATTTTGCAATAACTCTACCTGGAGTTATTAAAACCTTGATTAGTTTCTAAGAATGTTTGTCACTATGTGCTGTTTGTACTTCAGCCCAAGCTTCTACTCAACTTTGCCATAGATACATTTGCTCCACCTATATTCCAATGAGGCTCCTTAATCCACACACAGCCATGCCAGGACAGCTGGCAGGGGAGGGGGAAAACAGCCAGCAGCAGAAACTTCTTAAGCTTCTTCAAGGAACCCTGGCCTGAGACCACCTAAAATAAAAGAAATCTCTACCAGTCACATGTGGTGTAATATAGGGTGCTTTTTTGCCCAAAAGACACTAAAGTTATGACCGCAGCACTAGAAAAAACAGGGCCTGGAAATGAGCTTAAGCACTGGACTGCTAATTGCCCATTATGCTTAACTGCAAGCATGTGTCCTGGAAAAGGTTTGGCTCATGTCAACTCACACTGTCCCAGACAGAATCCAGACCAGGAGGTGGTGAGTGTGCAGCCCATTCCAGCAGGCAGCATGCACCAGGCAAACAGCAGACCAGCCTCCCCTTTTCCCTCTTCCTGTGCCTGGCATCACCTTTTTTCCACTGCCTTCAGACTCTCCAGGCATAGGACACGTGTTCTCAGCTTCATACTATGAAAATATCACTCCAATAACCCTCTTTTTTTCAGGAAAAGAAAGAGCCATCAAAAAAAGCACAAACATACCAGCGGTTGTGGGGTAGGTCCATGGAAAGGATGCAATTGCTTTGTAAAATGGATCTGGTCATATCTTGGCACTTGGCTAAAAAGCCAAGTGCCTTCACTTGTCTTATTTGGTGTCATAAACATAGTCCAGCTGCAAGAATCTGGTCTTACCTTCACAGGGGTGGCAGAAGGCACCTGTGACACTAAGGTCACCATCGTTTGGGAAATGTTGTCAGGCACATGGTGCATGGAACTGTGAAGGGCCAGGAGCTGGATTCAATGACCTTGTGGGTCCCTTCCAACTCAGCATATTCTGGGATTTTGTGGTACTGAAACCCTTGAGGGTATTAGAACCAGGAAAGATTTTTTTTTTCCTTGTGTAGAACAAATGTTGGTCCTAGAAACAACAATTGCTTTGGCCGAAACCTCTCTGTTTGAAACAGACACCCAACAAGAACATCAGGAGGAATGTCCTTCATAGGTAACAATAATCTCACCATCTGTAGCACTTTTTTATACCTGAGATGTCTGTAGCTTTACAGTAAATTAGATTGTTTTTTTTTCCCTTCTCTTTGTTTTTATTTTTAAGATCTCAGAATTTAATTATGTTGAAACAGGAAGCATGCTTCATTTAAGGGATGTCAGAATTTCTTTCTTGAGCTGTTTCATGGGAAGAATCCTTACTTCTTTTTCTCTGTTTACACTGAAGGCTCATGAAGCCAATGTAAACAGCAAAACGAGTGCAAACACCAGGGATTAACTTTGTGAGGTTTGAAAGCAACAGGGTTTGCCTTAATAAAATCAAGCAAATAGTTAAGCAGCAGGGTTTGCCTTAATAAAATTAAGCAAATAGTTTAGTATTTCTATATATCTCTGTATGTAGTTTAGAGGTCCTGAAGAAGTATGTTCCCCTTATTAAACATTCACCATTTGAGCTTTTTGAGGATTTCCTCAAAGAATCAAGGACAGCATTATGTTGGTATTAAATAAATTTTTTATTAACTTCAGGGAGAGGACAACTGTGTTATTTCTTCATTAAATGTGCAGACACTCACTAAAGTTGCACTGCAATACAGCAAGATATTTATACAATATAATATTCTTAAAGGATTATTGTCTCTTTCTTGTGAGCTGTGCTTTGACTCTAACTGCCTCCTCATCCTGCTTATTGTGGATGTCCTCTGCTTCCTCTGAGTGTCCTGTAATATTAATGGGGAAAATTACATGATCCTAATACTAAAATTCCTGGTTATAATTACTTTAAAAAAACAAGGGGGCAAAAAGGAAGAATGTCACTCTTCAAAAAAAATTATATATTATCTTGACCTGCTCAATGCCAGAACAAATAATTTTGCCTTCTAACAAGCAAAACATAGAAAAGAACATAAAGGTGACGGCTGTTGAATAAAAGTTTACGAAGAAAGTTATACAGTTTTAAGAGGTTCCATTGTGGCCAATGTGATGAGAGCCTCAAAAAGGCAAAAAACTCTCAGAATGCTTAAAAGTTTCTGCTTGGCGTTTCCAGCCTGAACAAAATGAAAGAGAGATTTTAAAGAACTCAGTGCAGGATTAAAAGCATTATTGATTGCTTAGGTATAACTGAAATGTCACCGGGATTTACAAGAAGCACTGACAGTGTGGAGCCCACGCAAACAGCCCTGGTCTCTACCGCCCTCGGCTGACGCGGCTTCCCTTCAGCACCGCGCCAGTCCAGGGGAGCCAGGTAAATACACCCCGGGCACCCGAACGTGGCTCCCAGGAGAAATCATGAAAAGCGGGACAGATTCAAACAACAGCAACGAACAGTACTGCACCTTGCCAGACTAGCCAGGCGTGTCTTTAGGGTGCTGTCACCTTTGTGTTTGCCTGCGGACGTACAGCGAGAAGCCCGGCGACAGCAGACGTGGGGGTGAAAGGTTACACACAGCGGGGCAGTGAAGGCTCCGCACAGAGCAGATCGGGGCGGGCCGCGGGCACCCCTCTTCCCCGGACAGCCCAAGCCTCGGTGTTCCCAGCGCGCTCCTCAGGAAGGCTCGAGGCAGGGAATTCTCCTCCCTCGGGAAACCCGAGGGAAACCTTCCCGCGGGGCCAGGGCGCTGCCCGCGCCCGCCGCAGGACTACAGCTCCCAGCGGGCCTTGCGCCGCCTCCATCTTCCCCTCGCAAGCACGGCGGGTTGCCTTGCTGAAACACGACGGCTTGTTGAAATCAAACCCGTCCTGGAGCAAAACTTACCCAGAGTGTGATTAGAGCCTGCAGTGAGGCGCGCAGCTGAAATAGATCCTCGAATTAGCCGAATTAGTCCTCACGATCTCGTTGGGTTCGCTTTGGCAGGAGGCCAGAGGCTCCCCTCCCGGGCTGCTCTGTCTCCCAGAGGGGCTGTAAATCTGCTTTTCTTTCCTGGAGGCGATGTAGCATCCTGGGAATGTCCTCAAAATGCGTGGTGGGTCAGTGTCGGAACCCAGGACATTCCTCTGACTGCCCTGGAGGTTCAGAGACCCTGGCACGGAGTCAAAGACACCTGTGCCTTTGATTTTAGTCCTTGAAAGAATTACCAACTTTGTGTGAAGAATTACAAGTCACAAGAGTTTGAGTAGCATAATAGTTAATTTGTCACAGGGTGAAAAAGTAGGTTTTGGGTTTGTTAGAATGGTATGTAAGTGAAGACAAGATGTAGGATTCTCGTGGTTTTTGAGCTTCTTCCTTCTTCTCTTACTCCATCTTTTGCTGTGATGGTGGCACTGTTGGATTGGTTTAGAGACTGACTGTCTAACATAAGTGATAGGTATTGGAAAATTATTGTAAATCAAGTACACGTAGTTTTTAGTATAAAAAACTAACACCACCCCACTGCTGGCGGTGTGCTGCAAAGCTGACCTGCAAGACAGACCTCAGCAGGTCAGAGAAAAAAATGTAATAGGTAAGGAAAAATAAACAACCTTGAAAAACAGAGCTGAGGACTCAAGACTTCTTCTTCAGTCTCAGGGCTGGGAAAAGAGACTTTTAATATCTCAGGAGCCACTTCTGAAATTCAGAAACCTGACAGGTCAGCTCATCTCCTGCTTCAGCAATATTCAACAAACCCAGCTGCTGGCCTCTCCCACCACTCACACCCCTTCCCTGTTCCTCCGTATCTGGGACCATGATCCCGGAGATGCTGCCTGACGTTGCTCTGCTGCCTGTGATTTCTCCTTGCTGCAGACTTGCTGCCTACGAGTGAGGAGCTGTAGTTCAAGCGTTGCTAAATCTCATGTATCTGTACCGGGCCTTTTGTCTGTGTGCTGTATGTGGCAGGAAGAACTCATGGCGGGTGCTGCACAGGCAGTATGTACACATGAATTTCCAAGTGGCTATTGCTCTTTATTTTTTATTTTGGACAGCCATTTGGCAGTCTTCACTATGGAGAACTCAGTACCTTTGAAAATTCCATGTTCTGTATTTTATCTAGAAGTAGGCATTGCCTGGGTAGCACCATCACGGGTTTCCATAAACATGCCGGCATTTCTCCTCTCCCTGCTCCCTTTGAGTGGATCTTAGTTAAGCACAGCTCACATACAGGATTTTGAAAGCCCTGCTATAGAAGGAGCCTTGGTAGGAGATCTGGCAAGGCCAGGGTTCTGCAGGCAAGGGTTATCTACAGCAAGGTGGCCCAGGGAGATAAGAGTGGATGCACATGTGCATCTATCCAAGAATGGGAGCTCGGAGAGAGTAGACAGGGCAACAACTGGAGCTCAGATGGTATTGGCAGAGAGCTGTATATATAAGTATTAGGAGACGCAAGTAAAAAGAAATTTGAGTCAAAAGATTTGAGTAGATTTGGTGGGAGCCATAAAAGTGGGCTAGGGTGAACTAGGAGAGGCTGAGATGAAGAAGAAGCAGAGTCTGCAAGTGGACACCAGTGGGGAGGAAGGAAAAGGAGTAATCTTGGAGGCAGTGTGGAATTACATGAGCTGTTTGTGCAGAAGTGGTGTGAGTCTCCTCTTTTGTGAGTACTCCAAACACCAGCTTGGAGGCAGGGACACAAGCACAAGTTGGTGATTCTCCTTCCCTTGTTTTGTTTTGTTGTTGCTGTTTTCCCACATTTTTAAAGCATGGTAGCAGCTTGGAAGCAGCTTGTTTTCCAAACATCCCGCACCATTTTCTTTATCTTAACTAAAAATTAAAAAGTAACTTAAGTAACACTTCCTGCAACTGACATTGCATCCATGCACTTTTGGAGCCTGTTTCCTAACCTTAGCATCAGTGGGCTCTGAACAATTTCAGGAATGCTTCCTTAATTTTTTCTCATGCTTTTCCATTAATTGGCTTCTCTCACTCCACCCAGCCTTAGCAGCAAGTTTACTGGCTTATCATTCCCACTATAAATATATGTATGTTTTGAATCAAAAGAAATTGAGTACTCAGTCCATCGTATCCCAAGGAGTAGTCACCTTTTCAGAATCTTGCTTTCTGAGTACCCCCTATCACTTTCTACCTTCAGAAACTTTCTGGTAATACACTAGAACTCCATGTTCTTTCCCATGGCATTCCTCACAGCTTCCAGCTTTGCTATCAGCCTCAGTGACTGGAAATGAGGATTTTAAATCCTCTTCCCCCTTAGTGTATGCTCAGTTGCAAACTAGTGTATGCTGAGTTGCACAGTCTAGAGTCATCCATCTCCTGAACAGCTTCCAGAGAAAAACAACTTCAGAAATGCTAAACAATCACAAATTAACTGGTCTTTCCACAAGGCTGGCTAAGACCAAGCTTCCCAACCCTGCTATGGTCTTGTGTAAATCAGAAATCCAGAACTGGCATAAAAACTACAACAGCCTGAGGCAACATCTAGTAGCATCGGGTAGGAAACTGCAGTGTTCCCCTGGCTGAACCCCGAGGTCCCTTCCCAGGCATCAGTCAGCATAAACTGGCAAGAAAGCTGTGCATTGATTTTGATTATCTGCACTATATGTGCGCTTATAGAATCTGAAATTAGACTGTGGATTGGGTTTTTAGTCCCAACACTTTATTTATTTCTGGTTTTATTTTCCTGAAGGAAGGCTGAAGGAACAAGGGACAGCAAAACAAACTTTGATGGAGATTATAAGGTACACCAAAGCCATCTTGGGTATACGGCTGTTCTTCGTTTAGCAGAGAACACGGGAAAGAGGGTGAGGAATGGGAGTTCTGCTGAGGTTTAGGGGAAGCAGCAGCAGAGAGAAGGGCAGCTGTTGTTCTCGGGGTACACTTAACCCTCGCCCGCACCCCGCTCCGCTGGCAGGCACAGGCCCAGCGCACGCCCCGGCTCCCATGGCGCTGGGGCACCGCCGCCACCGCGGGCAGCTCTCGCCTCCTCCAGGGACTGCCGTGGCCCAGGGCAGCCGGCCGCCCCTCTGCCCGGCGGGACACGTCCCCCACACCGCCTCCGCCGCCGCCCCTCCCGCCGCCGGCTCCCGCATCCCGCGGCGCGCACCCCGCGTGACCGGCGGGGCGGGCACGGGCGCGGGCACAGGCGGGCGGCTCGTCCCCGCAGCGCCCGGGGCTGAGCGCCGCTC
>VYXF01011770.1:367577-395923 GCA_013397295.1 Polioptila caerulea | reverse complement strand
CCACAGGATAGGGAGACGAAGCGAGGCGGTGCCGTCCCCGGCGGGCCTGGCCTCTCTCCGTTACTGCTCCCTGCGGGCGGCTCAGGCCGGTCCCCGGTGGGGCTCGGCTCTCTCCCCGCGGCACGGGAGCCCCGGGGGTGGGGGGAGCGCGTAGCAGCTGTTTGCGAGCTGCGGGCCTGCCCCGCGCCGGGAGCAGAGCGATGGGGCCCGCGCTCTCGGGGCCTGCCTGTCGCTGCACGTAGGCAGCGGGGCCGCCGAGCGCCTCTGGGAGCGTCGGGCGCGCTGCCCGCCTTCCGTTCTCGGCTGAACACCTGCAAAGTAATTCTGAAGTCTTACTGCCACCCCTGCAGTTTTGTAGCGTAGCTGGATTTATCTCCCCCCGCGCTTTCCCACGCTCAGTGCCCGCCCTTCTGCGTTTCAGAAAGGTTTAAGTGGCAGCGCTGGTGCGGGAGAGTATAAGTAAATAGGATTGTAAGCAGTGCGCGGAGGGCCATAGGAGCTGCAGTAGGACGTGACTGCCTCAATTAGGGATTGACCTTAAGAGTAATGATAGTAATGTTACAGCTTTATGTAAATACAGTGTTTTTAGTTATACACAAGATTGTTTTTCAGTCCTAAATCATCTGTGTCTGACTTGGAAACAGTTCTGGAGGTTTTTTGTTGCAGAGAGGGATAAAAGGGAAGTGTTGTAACTGGATTCTTGATGAAATTAGTACTTTTTGCTGCAGGTTTGGTAATTGTGCTTGTCTGTGTTTCTCAAACACCTTTGATCAGGAATGCCACTGCCCTGTAATATTTTGGGCTGCTCTTTTGTTTGTACACTTACTCCTATGTCCTGACAATCTGGCAGCTGTTGTTGCTATCCCTATAAACCTATAACCTGAGTACAAAAATGTATAGCACCTTTTCTTTACTGTCAGGTACACTAAACAGTATAACTGTCTGTGAATCCATCAATAGTTCATAAATACGGACTCCTAAATTAAAACATCACTGGACCCTAAGTACTGATATATCATCTGTTGAACACGTACCACATCTTTTTATTCTGGGGTGCAGGCCCTTTCAGACTGGCCATTGCACATTCGTGAAAACAGAAGAAAACAAGGGTTGAGATATTCCCAAAGCCTGTTAACGTTTTGTGGATGAGAGTCCGTGATGTTCAACAGAGCAGTATTTCTGAGGTTTATGTGTAGAGAACTGTGTTTCTTGCTTAGAGGACTTGAAGCACAGCAAAGGGGAGAAAGTGTTAGTAGCCCAAATCTGCATATCCATACGGTGCTACTGAACTGTTTGTCTCTCTTGAAAGCATGGGAGGTTTGAGGATAGGACAAAGATGGTGAATGGCCTGCAATGTTAAGAGTAGCCAACGAGAGAACTGGGTTTTTTATCATTTGGTATAATCCTTATCTTCTCTTCATGTCAATATTAACTGGCAAAATAACAAGTTTATTTAGTTTTATTTGCTTTCTTTGTGCATAAACATTCTAAATACCTGAAGGCTTACTTTCCCTTAAGCTTTTTAATGTGTACTACTCAATATTTTTTTTCAGATTGTTGATATTGTTGTTGGAAAAGATGAGAAAGGCAGAAAGATTCCAGAATATCTGATCCATTTTAACGGTTGGAACAGAAGGTAAGAACCTATATGTATGGTTTCAGTTCTTCCATTTCTTCTGTTTTATTCTGCAAAGACAGGCTTAGCACAGAATATCAAAGGACCAATGTTTGCAGTAATATTTTTGTTTTTGTGAATGCCTTTAGTATACTTGCTGATGTTAACATTGGTCTGTATCCATAAATTTCAGTGGATCGGTTTGATAGAGATGAGTTTAAACCTTAGGGGATATCTGTCTGTGGCATATACTTATGGCACCTAAGTTTCCATTAATCAAGGTTTATGCTTTGTTAAATCTAGCCCTGGCTTGTTTGATTATCAAGGGCAGTACATGAATGGAGTGTCTTGACTGTGATTGATAATATATGCCAGTGCTAGAAATGCTATTGTGGGTTAGGTCAAAGCTTGAGAGGTTTTAAATGGCAAAGTGAGAGCTGAAGCCATGTGAAGAGAGAACAGTGCAAACCTTGTGATGCAGATGTTGCTTCTGAAGACACTAAGCAAGTCCTTTGTAGATCTAAAGTGTATTAATTAATTAGTAGTCATGAGTGGCATATATTCATAGTAATTTTTAATTTTCTTTTGACCTGTCCTCAGCTGGGATAGATGGGCAGCTGAAGATCATGTTCTTCGGGATACAGACGAAAACCGCAGATTACAGCGTAAATTGGCACGAAAGGCTGTGGCTCGCATGTAAGAAATCCTTTTGGCCTCAAAATAAATGAGGTTCATTTTCAGATTCAGACAAATACATCCAGGTGTCTACAACTGAGCTTTGCATCTGAGCTCCTGTTGTAGTTGGTAGATTTGTACATAATACAGACGGTGCATTCTAGAGAGCTACTCTAAGCTAGAGACCTGTGGATTGTTATTAACACTCTGAAAGACTAACAACTCAATAACTATTATTCTGAACTATTGCTGTGAAATGCCTGTGTATTGGATATGCATCTTCCCAGGGAAATGTACTTGCAAAATACTTTAGGAAAACCTGAAGCATTTTTGAGCCAAAGGCTATAATCTAATAATATTGGTTGGCCATGGCTTGAGCTACTTGAGAACGTGAATGTGAGGTAAAGTACATAAGGATATCCACTCTCAAATAAGAGTTATCTGAATGATTTCAACATTAATTAATGAAAATAGCTCAAACATAGGTTTCCTGTGCATTTGCACATAATCGAATTAGCTAGGATAAACAAATGAAATAATATTACCCAAATGTCAGTGAACCATTTTATGTTCTGTAGGAGAAGAAAGGGAAGAAAGAAGAGACGTTGCAGGTTGCCTGGTGTTGACTCGGTGTTAAAAAGCCTTCCTGCTGAAGAAAATGATGAGAGTAGCGAAAACTGTGAGCTTGTTTTCATCCTTTGGTAACTGGTGGGGTATCTTGACCCGTGGGAGAAGTGCGTGGTGTCGCTTGCCATGAGAGTATCCTGGTCCTGTCTGAAATATACGAAGGCAGTCATATGTAGAGTGAGAACTGTGTTTCATGCTAAGCATCTGTTAAGTTAGAATTTCTGTTTTCTTCTTGTGTTCCAGAGGCTTCTCCTTGCATCTCTTCTACTCAGCTGTTCTAGTCAGTGATTTCAGAGCTTAATGCTGTTTTCTTTAGTGTAGTATTAATAGAAACACAGGTCTCTTTCTTGTCAGCTGACTGGCTGATTTCACTTTCAAGTCAGATCTTTAATTTCCTGCATTTTCCTTTGTGACTAGAAAGCCAGTAGGAACATTGCTTGACACTTAACTGATGTTGTGGGAACTGTTGCTGCACAGGTTCATGTCTTTTGATTGAATGATTAATATGTTAATCCCCTGTGCAGAACTGATGTCCAATGAAAATGTGGGTGCTCAGGAATGTAGGGAGCTTTTAAAAGTGAGTATTTTCAATTAGAGAGGATGCGAGAATACTTCCTATAAACCATCCTATATGTTTAAAACATCTGTAGTGGGTTGTAAATAATGCTTATTTAATTCAATTAGAACTATTCATTCTCATTAAATATAACAAACTAGTTGTGGTTTTTTATTGGGTTGGTTTTTTTGGGTTTTTTGCATTGAGGCCTCAAACTGATTGTTATAACCTCTGCAATGTAATAATATACTAAATCTCATTTATGCAGCTATAAGTAGTTCTTCTTCTGATGACAGTGATGAAGGAACAGATGAAGAAATAAAAAGTGAAGAAAGTGACATAGATGAGAAGACAGAAATGGTATTTTTGTGAATTCCTTAAGTTAAAAGAATTTACACATATATACTTGAAACTCTGGAAAAATTGAAGTAGATGAAATATAGGCCACAGCTGGTAATTTAGATGTAATTAAAAGCATAATTTTCTTATTCCTGGTGTTTACTGTGATTGTGTTTTGAAAATTATTCAATGTCATTTTCTTACAGAACTATGTGATGTGATGCTAAAAAGACACATTTGTTTCTTTTCCTCTCATTCTACACAAAAGCCTTATGTGGAGAAAATGTAGCAGACTAGATTTTCCACTTTTGTGGGTGCTGTAAAAATTTACTTGTCTATGCAGGTTGGACAAACCCTAATAGCAGCAGGATGTTTGTCTTGTGTTTTACTGTGAGGCAGGCATGTCAACCCTGGTCTTAAGTTAAAATGTAGAGAGGGCTGTTTTCAAGGAAAAAAACATTTATTTTTCTACAGTAAACATCGATCTGAAGATGTGTAGTATTCAACTACTATAATGTGAGTGATCTGATGCAGCATCACCTAACAAATTTCTTTTTGTTTTTTTTTTTACTTAAATACATAACAGAATGCTACATTAAAAAAAAAATTAATAAAAATGAATTTGCAGATGCTTTCAAGAGCAATATTGTTAAATAGTTTACATTAAGGCTTTTATCCACTTGTATCTTTACTACTGAAGTTTTTTTTTCCCAACCAATATATTTTTTTCTTTCACTGATCTGTTGTAGAAAGAAGAACAAGACACTCATACAAAAAGGGACATGGAAGAAAGAGCAATAAGCATAGAAATTCCTGAAGTCTTGAAAAAGAAGCTTGAGGAAGACTGCTACTATATTAATAGAAGAAAAAGGGTATGAAATAAAAGTTGGGACTCCAGTGTGCATGGTGATGTGAAGAGGATGTCAAAAGTATTTTTTTTTCCAACTCCTGTTGGTTTTAACTTCACCTTTTTAGCTTCATGTTGAGCTCAGAAAGAGCAAGGAAGGATACAAAGAGTGTAGGGAATAGACTTCTCTGTAGCTATAACAGTGGCTTGTCATATTTAATAGTGTACTGTTTTGGTACCTGATTGTGCTTTAGAATGCAGATTGGTTTTGAAAGCTGGAAATGCATAAGACTTGCTAATCAGACCATGTTTCTTGTTTCTCCTGATGTTGATAAAAAATGCTGTTTAAATTATAGAGTCCTGAATTTGCTTTAGGCACTAGACATTTATTAAATCAGTTGTTACATTACAAGCTCCTATTCTAACTTGTTATACTTACTTACTGTTTTTATAAGACATTAATTTGTTATTTCTTTTTCAGCTAGTGAAGCTTCCTTGCCAGACAAATATAATAACCATCTTGGAGTCATATGTGAAACACTTTGCAATTAACGCCGCTTTTTCAGCCAATGAAAGGTCTCGGCACCATCAGATGACTCCACATGCTAATATGAATCTTCATTATGTGCCACCAGAGAAGAAGTGAGTAATCTTCAGTCCACTGCTGTTGTCACAAGAAGAATGATCTTGCATTCTGTGTTCTGTTTTATGGCTGTTCACTTCTGTGAGTTTATGCCATAATGTGAATCTATTTACGGGGCTCAAAGTATTTCGCAAATAACTGTAGTAGAATAACACTGATAATTTGTTTATCAGTGAGACAGTCCTTATACTATGAAAAGTCATTATGCAAAGGTATCAATGTCCTGTTTTATCATGTAAGTTCTTATAAATATTGAGATCCATTTGGAATAATGTGTTCCTGTTGTCAAGGTGAAAAATTTAATATCTGATATAAGAATACCCTGCTTAGATAAACTTGAACAGGTTCAAGTTTTGAAAAGGATAAAAATTTAATACAAACACTCAAAACTATTTCCAAGTGCAAGTTGTTTGTTTGTTTTAAATGGACATCTGATCTTAAATCCTAGAGTCAGTATGTAGGGGAACTGTGGTAACAAATCCTGATTTGTTGAAATTGATGGTGTCTTAGTCTGTTTTCTCAGTTGAGCTGTATGTTCCTCTACCATGTTACAAATGCATTAACCATGTGTGTTTGCATTGTGGTGGTTTTTGATTGTTTAGGGGATTTTTTCTCTTATCTAATATCAAAAATCTTTAACATGAGACTGCTTCTATCTAAGTACAATGGGGTGAAATGTTATTATTTTATCAAAGAGAAATCCTGATTTGTGTGAGTGTTCTGTTTCAATGTGTGTAATTATTCTATTCCTTGCAATATTTTAGCCTTTGTGAGTGTGTTGTTTTAGGTTGATGTCATTCATTCTTTGACAGATTGACACTTTTCCTTCTTTGTAATATAATCTCCCAAAAAAAAGGTTAGATGAAATACCAGAAATATGAACAGAAGGTTTTACACACATTATGATTTTTACAGGTTTTTATTTAAGTAACTTCCTCAATAAAAACTGTGCTTTAGTAAAAAAAATAGGTATAGTTTCAGTAATCCTAAAGTAGGTGATCGTTGTATTTCCCTTACTGCTCTAACACTGAAGGTTATTGACCTTCTTGGATTTATAGAATTTCTGCACATAATGGTCCCCTGACCTAATTCATGTATAGTAGTTTTAGTAGGTGGTATGAAATATTGGAGGTTTAGAATTTCTGACATGGATCATTTTGGCAGGATCAGATAGTTACCATACACATATGTGCGCTTGAAACATGAGAGGGGAATACCTTCACAAAGGCAAGAGGTGTTTCACGTGTGCTGCACTGTGTTCTTGCTTCTTCTTGTAACAGCTCATGTAGTATTCACCTAACGTTGTCTTTTACACAGACCTGAAACTGAAATTCCTGGTAGCCTTCTCTGATTACCAGAGCAGACCATTGGAAACTGCTCTCCAGTGCAAACATGTCTGGTTTTGTTGGTTCACTGGATATCTCTTGAGCACAGCCTTAACTGCATCTTAGTGGCTATAGGTCAAATTCTGCTTTTGCCTTTTAGACAGATTAAGTCTGTTTAGTACTTGTTCTGGCGGGTGCCTCTTTTTTCAGTGTAGTGAACTTGGAAAATCAAAATAATACCTGAAAAACATTTGACTTCTATTTACTCTACAGTAGATTGTATTAGTTTAGTGAATAGTAATACAATAGAATAGTTGTGTGATTTTTGTTTGAGGTTATGAAGCAGACCTTTTAAAAACCTTGTATTTCTGAAGTTAACAAGAGCAATCACTGTCTTTTTGTGTTTTTAATAGCTTATCATTACTTAGTGATTGAATCAGCATGTTGTAGTTGTGATGTTAATGGACTGTGTTAAAGAGTAATTTTGTACAACTGTGCTGACAAATTTTGCCATGCAACTTTGAAATTCATATTTTTTTTCTCCTCTAGTGTCGAACTGTGTAAAGAGATGGTGGATGGGCTTAGAATAACCTTTGACTTCACACTTCCCTTAATTTTGCTCTATCCTTATGAACAAGCTCAATTTAAGAAGGTGACTTCATCAAAATTCTTTCTTCCTATCAAAGAAAACTCAACAAATACTAACAGGTAGGTTAGATATAAGAAATTTAATACTGCTTATCTCAAAAGATAGGCAAACGTGGTATTCAAGGTTTTTAATTTGAAGATAAGTATACATCTGGAAAACAGTATTTAATAGAAGGCCCTCATCACTTTAATAATTATTGGGAGGAGACTGTCTTATCTGAATAAGTGCTCAATAAGATCTCTGAAACTAGACAAATTTCTTTTATGGGTAGAGCCCTGACCTCTTCAATTCTGTAAAGCTGCCTTAATTTCCTAGAAATCAGGAGGAACTTTCCCCAAGCCCTCCTCTGCTGAATCCGCCCACGCCTCAGTCGACTGACAGCCAGCCCACCACAGGGGAGCCAGCCACGCCGAAAAGGCGAAAGGCTGAGCCCGAGATCCTGCAGTCGCTGCGGCGATCGACGCGCCACAGCTCCAACTGCGACAGGTTATCCGAGAGCAGCGCGTCCCCGCAGCCCAAGCGCCGCCACCTCGACACCCCAGCTTCCATGCCAAAGCTCTTCTTGCACCTGGAAAAAAGTGGGTTTCCCTCTTTTTGTTGTTGGTCTGAACAAAGTATAAAGTTCTGGGTTTCTTCAATGCTGCGTGGACTGTGAACTGAATTACGCAAGTGGGAAGCCATTACTTTTTGTATCAGTTCTTTAACTCTGAGCCCTTATTACCAAAGAGAGAAATACAAAGTGCTATTCTCAGTACTTTGGTTTATCTTTCCACAGAATGCAATGAGCCGCTTTTCTGAGAGTCCTTTAGGTAACCTTTATTGAATTACAGTGTTTAAGACTTCAAACATTTTAGCAGCAGATGCATTTAATGGCCTATAGTTCCAAGTAGTAGTTTACAAGTAGTAAAACTTTTCTTATTTCTTTTGTTTTGAAGAAACCCCTGTCCATAGTGGGTCGTCTTCACCTATAACTTTGACTCCTAGCAAAGAAGGGAGCACAGTGTTTACTGGATTTGAAGGTAGAAGAAACAACGAATTGAATGAGGTAACAGATTTTGATGTTACTGTCCTAGATTCAATGATTTAAAGTTTTTGTGGAGCTCAGAGTAGGGCTATGTAAGAAAAGATTTTGTTGGTATTACTTATTTCATCTTTGAATTTGAAGTTCTGTACAGACTAAATTATTATGATGTTATAAAGTTTTCATAACCAGTATTTTTGTGTTTTATGTGTAGGTTTTATCCTGGAAATTGATGCCAGAGAATTATCCACCAAGTGATCAACCACCACCTCCCTCGTATATCTATGGATCTCAACATTTGCTGAGGATGTTTGGTAAACTGATGTAAAATTCTCTGCTCAATCCAAGTTGCTTTATTTTTTTTTTCCAGTCCTGATATCTGTGTGATTTTTCTGTTTGCTTTATTAAATTTATTTTTCCTCTTAGAGGAATGTACATTTTAATCCATTTGGAACTTCTAAGCTATTCTTAGATTTGGATATCTTTTGTTGGCTCTGTAAGCCTTCATTTTAAGAAAAGTAAAGCAGGGTTACTTCCAGTACACTATCAAACATCATTAAACCCAGCAGCATTCACTTTCTCAGCATGTTTCTATTTAGTAAGGCTTTGAAAGATCAAAAGTAGCTTGCAAGGAAAAGAGGGGTTTGTGGTGAGAATAAATTTTTATATTCCTTTCTGTGTAGTGGATAAAAGTAATTTGAAGTTGCATTTACAAGAAGAGGTATAAACATTATTTCTTTTATTCACAGTGAAACTACCAGAAATACTGGGGAAGATGTGCTTTCCTGACAAAAACCTAAAGGCTTTAGTAAAACACTTTGAGATGTTTCTGAGGTAATGTGACACAATGTACCACAGCAGTGTTTCTATTGTGACATAGATCTAAATGTCCTGGAGTGGCAAAGGGGGTTTAAAATAAGATATTCATTTTCTATAACTACAAGATTATGATAAAATTAGCATACTATTTTAACAATAGCAATTTGAGTAAAGATGAATACAGGATTTTTTATTCTTTAATTCCAGTTGAAGGAAACCTGAATTTACTACTTTGAATTTTTATAAAAACATTGATATAGAACTGAAGTGTGAAAGTTTGTTGATGTGTATGGAATGACAAGTCTGACTTGGTTAAGTAGCATGTTTTATGAAGAAATGCAAAGTCTGGTTAGAGCATGATCTTGAGAATTTTTATGTTGTATCAATATTAGCAGGGGGAGAAACTTGTGCTTTAAAACCTGTTTTTAATGATGGTGGTTTCTTGAAAGAAATGTCTGTCTTAACTCAGCTTTGAACAGAAAGGTTTCTCTGTGATGCAGTGCAGTGGTTTGTAGAGACACACAACTCTGACCACATTAGCTCCATCCCTGGAGCCAGTAAGGCCATACCTGCACTGTGATCACATTGGTTTATCACTGTATTACTGTAATTAGTATTTCTGCATGACACTGAGTATGTGGTTAGATACCTAGTGTTGGTACTGTGTTGTGCAGCATCAGTACTCTGAAAAATAAAATTACCTTGGAAGACTTTCAGGAGAAGGAGTTGTAGATGGTAATGGAACAGATATGGAAATTGTAACTTAAATTTGGTCAGTGACTTAAGTAGCCACTTACACCAGCATAAAAAAAACTTGCATTAGAGATCAGGGAGATGAAAGCTTTAAAATGCTTTTGCTTTAATTGCTTATTGAAAATAGAAGATGTTTCCAATGTCAAAGTTTCTACAATACACAGTTTTTCTCTGGAAGCAGTTAGTTGTCTTTTACTGATTGCATTTTGCATCTCTTTTGTCAGGTGCTTGTTGGCATTCAAAATACCTTTAAATTAAACAGGACAGAATTAGAGCTCGCTGGAAAACTGGTTTTGCTTGAAGTGAATATTTCTTAGGGAGCTTAACTCACTGTGGTTCAGATTAGTTTTTATCAGACCTTTGACTGTTCAGATTCTTCTGTGTTGATCACAACAGGTATCTGTTCTTTAGTGTCTTTAATACTGTGTTTTCATATCTGTTCTATGGATAAGCTTCAGTGGAGTAGAATAGACAAAAGGAAAAACGTCCCCTACACCCCATACAATACAGGTTGCTTAAGAGAACTGAAACTTCTAGTGATAGTGTCTATATGAGTTTTATTTTTCCATCTGAGCATCTCATTGAAATGTGTAGTCCTCTATAAATAGAAATAAAAATAAATTATATTTCCACATCAGCATTTTTAAGGAGGATAGAACTGTGCTTTTGAAGCAAATCTCTCAGTAGTTCCCCCTTTCCATGTTTTGTGTCATGGTGGAGAGTCCTCCAAATACACAACCTGCATTCCTTTTAGAAAACACTTAACCAGGAGTGTGCTTCAGTCCTTGAGGCCACATCTAAACCAAAATGAGCCCCACAAGGCAAGTATAATGTGGATGTCACATGTCTGTTACTACAAAATATTTTGAAGGCTGTGTTTTTTCATGCACTTTCTTTTTTGAAGGCTGTGTTTTTTCAAGCACTTTCTTTTCTGACAGTATCAAGAAAGCTTCAAAGTTACAGTTACTGCTGTAGGAAGCATTTGGTCTTAAGTAGTTTCATAATGAAACTTTTCTTAGTCTGGTTTCCTTGTCAGCTATGCTACTGGGGAACAGAAACCAGTGCAAACTACTAGATTCTTTTTTTCTCAACATGTATTCACATGGTGCTTTGAAAAGTTTTTCATTTGGGTATTTATTTCTTTGTGCTACATGTCATTGAAAGTGGTCAAACAATTACATTTTCTAGATATTTGTTCATGCTTGATTTTTATCACAGAAATAGTTCTGCATTATCTGTTTCTAGTCACAAGAAAACTTGAGTTTGAGGTAACATCTTGTACTGATGCCTAGAAAATAGAATAGATGTTCCAACAATGTTAGAGTGAATATGAAAGCAAACCTTTACGTGAAAGCTTTCAGGTACAAAATATGGCAAAAATTGCATGTGGTATAGTAATTGTACAATTTTTATGAGGTTAGTCAATTAGTATACTTACCGTATACTGTCCAATTAAAAGGCTAGTTGGTTAGGTAATAATCCCTGGGGTCCTGCCCCACTGAAAGCAGTCCAGAGGTTTCTTTTGCCCCACTTTTATGTCTGGTCCAGATTCTGGTTGGAAAACAGAATGTCTGTGTAGTTGGTTCTCTTCTTGGAGTAAGACTAAACAATATTTAGGAATGTGTGTATAAGGTTTGCTTATTGTTCCTAAATGTAGGGAAGGAGGATAGGAAAAATACCAGAACCTACAGCCATGCTTTAGCAGTCTACAAAGCTACAAATACATGAAAAATACAAAAAGCTAAAAATCTTAGGCATCAGTACTAGTTCTTCAATTTTCACATTCTGTCTTTTCTTTTTTGGGAATGAAAGGATTAATGTATGTTTATTATAAATGCTTTATATCAATTCTGTTCTGGCTTAACCTTTGAACAATAAGAATTTCCCTGCAAGGCCTGTATACATTAGGAAATAGCAGCTGGTTTACTTAGGACTGCTTAATTTTTTTTCTTTCTATAGTGAACTTAGTGTGAGTGAGAAGCTGAAGTACTCTCCTTTTCTTTATTTCTCTAATAGCAAAGGGCTGATGTGTCTGCTTGCATTAATAAAACTACTTCTGAATCTTCTTTGACATCTGGGTAGAGTATTCCAAGCATAAATAGTTTATGTATTCTTAAATAAAATCTTTTTGCAGTGCACAACTGATTTAGTTCTTGCATAGATACTGATTTAATTTTGAATTACAATTTTGTGACTAAAATTAACAGTTTACCATTTGTACTGTTAATTCCCATGGGCTGAGAAACTGAGACTGATGTAATGTAATACTTTTTCTGGAGGCTTGTTGTCTTGAGTTTACTTAGGACATGATAGATGCATTAAATTAGCTTTGAGATGCTACATGGATAATATTTTCCAGTCATGCCCTCAGACTGCTGCTAGAGAAGATTTTTCTCAATTTCCTAGACAACATGGATTTTGAAGGAATGTATGAAATGCATCATTTTGAGTTTCTTGTTAAGTAGAAGCTGTACCCTCTTTGCTTAGTCCAGCTTTCTTCGAGTGTGCAAAGTGAAAATTTCTTCATGGAGGACATGAAAGTTGATTTCTCAAGAAATTTCAGAAGAAAATCAGTTTCTCAAATTAAGCACAAAACTGTGAATCTTAAATTATTTAGTTCTGAAATAATTTATATTACTTGCAGTCTAAAATAGTCTCACCATTTGGTTTCACTGAATTTCACTTAATTTGCATTCAGTCTTCAGGACCAAGCAGTGGAAGCTAATGCTTTAACTGGTGCTTACTGGTGCTTACTGGTGATCAGACTAGCAAGCGATCCCTGATTAAATCTTCTTGCCTGTTAATAGCTTTAGAGCAAGAGGAAATATTAGCTTGAAATTAATTCCATTTTTCAGCCACTTCTGAAATAAAATGCTGCATATGTTCTATTTTACAACTTCCTGGCATTGTGAGGTACCTAACACACCTCCAAAGGTTGCCTCAGTGCTGAGAAATGACTGGCAGGAAGGTGCCCATTTCGGTTTTGCTGTTGCCATTAATTTCCACACAGCCTTGGCTTGGAAAACTGTTTTGGAATCAAAGGCCTCCTCCCAGGTCTGTTAACCAATAGAAGCTACTGAAAAATTAGGAGGATGTAGTATGTCTGTTTTTACAAGAGCAAGACCCATCTTCACTGAGGTAATTTCAGAGAAAGTCGTTTTCATTTTCAGAAAAAAGGCAGAATGACGTGGTACAGAAAGGCATACATGGATTTTGACTTTGATGAAATACAAAAGAATGAATAAGGGATGAAATATTTCTGAAATTGCTTCCAAAATTTCTAATAAGTTTTTTTTTCAGATGAGGCCAACGTATTATTTCAGATTATGGAGAGCTAACGTTTAAATATTTTGGTTTTGTTAAAAATCCACAAGTATTTCAAACTCAGTTACTTCCTTTTAGCTTTGATCTCTTTTTTTCTTTTTTTTCCTGATGCTCTAAAATCTGCTTATATCTGTTTGTACCACTCTGCTCCATAGGTAGAAAAATATTTTGATACTGTTGAGTTTTTCTGAGAAGGAAGCCAAATCAGAATGTGAACAAATTAGAGAACTTTGATAATAAAATGTATATTTTACATTAAAGATGACACGTTATTTAACCTTAAGAAATAGATTTCTGGTACTGGCAGCACATTTTGAGTCTTCTAATTCTGTTATATATTTATAACTGCAGTGGTGAATTATCACCACTAGTCTGTGCTGATGTACAATTAAGAGAGGTTATTTGTGTCTGAGGAGGAAAAAATCAAGCGTTGCACCTGGTGAATGGATTAGAAGACATCCTTAGTTAGGGAAAGTTGCTTTGTGATAGAGTTCCTGCTCATTGTGAGTTATTGTGACTTCTGTTGCAAAAGGGCAAGTAATTAAAAATCATATTCTGAAAGGTGGAAAAGAATGCAATTGTGCCAGTGTTTCTTATATTACATTATTAACTGATTAATATTGTTGAATTATACTGGGGTTTTTTCCTCTTAATTTTTTGGATTACCCAGTTACTTGGTTATGACAAGCTAGAAAACCTCATGGAATTAGAACCTAAATGTGAGAAAAATCAAGTTTCTGAGTATAAATGGAGATGTAGACTTAGAGTGCACAAACATGTAAAGCAACATTTTTTTCCAAGTTTTGAAACTCTTTGAACTGAAGGAGTTCTCTTTGCACAGTGCCATATTTTAGTCCATGACTACCATTCTTTTGGGCTTCTTTGTATTCATTGAATGGGTGGAAAGGTAATTGTCATTTTGGGCCCTCTCAAACTTTCGTTACCTTTAGGTAGAATGCTTTCTAGTGAGTACCTGGTATTGTGCAGGTTCTCACTTTTAGTGGGCTTTGCTGGCAGCTTGATCTGCAGAATGTGCTCATTGGTGCTTATTGGCCTTGGCTAAGGTTTTGTTGCGTTGTGAAAAACTATTCCTGAAACTCACCATGTGGATTGCTTCTCTTCCTTCTGCTTTCCCAATCATCAGGTGCCTGGGAATTTGAGTGAGTGTATTGCTAGTCAATAGCTAGGTTTGGATCTTGCATCTAAATTGAGAGATTTCCCCAAATAGTTGAAATGTTACAGTAGCTTCTGTAGAAGGCAACTCTAGGGACCTGTGCTGTGCTGGCTACCAGTGGGTCTTCACCATCAAGGCAAACCAAGGACTCCTGTCTTGAGCTCTTGTAGGACTGTTTTCCCAAAAGGTCTTTGGGAAAATTTAATTCTCACTCATTCTGATTCTTGGAAATGTTGTGATGGTAGCTTGGCATCTTCGGGGTTCTCCACCCTTTTTCTTAAAAGGCCAAGGAATATAATTTCAGTTTATATATGTCAATGAGTGACAAGAGGCCAGTTTTAGCATGGTTCTTCAGACATTGGGTATTAGAATAAACATCTGAAACTTCCATTCACTTCTTCTGTTGTTGGTTATGATGGACTTTGTCATCTTTTGCCCTGAACAGCTTTCCAGATGGAGACAGGCCTATAAATTGGGAAGGGGTGAGGGTCAGATGGTGACTTATGTTTTTTTTGTGAGCCTTATACTTTTCAAATCATGTATTTGAATAGTAGTGTCAGAGATGAGGTAACTTCTTAATCTGCAAATGACATTTCTTTTGATGAGGTGACTCATAGAGGTAGGACCTATAATGATCTTTAACAAATTTAGATAATTCATTACAGTAGCCTTTCAGACAGCATCTAGATCAGGTCACTGATCTCATCAAAGCATCTGCTTACCTTTTAAAACTCTGTAGCAGAAGTGTATAAGGTCACCTTCCTGGAAACTTTTCCTTTGGACTCTGTCTTCTTATACCTTAATGGCTGAAGAGGTCTTTCTGAAAACTAAGGTTTTTCTTTGTCATTTTCACACTTTCTGAGCTGTCCCTAAATTTATTCATGTGACAGTAGCTGACGTTTAAAATAATTTTTTTCTTCATTCAGAGATTTCTGGTAATAAGTTGTGTTGGTGGTGTCAAGACAAGGCCCACCAGAGGATGCTCTTAAAACTCATACTAATTTAGTGACTCTTGTTGAGATACATTCATGACTTGTGTCAAATGACCTTCTAATGTGGATTGTAGTAATTCAGTTCTTTTTGGTAGATCTGCCTATATAAGTCAGTCAGATGGTAGTGTATATGTGAGGCTATTGCTTGCTTTAAAACACCCATGCTTGAAGATCAGAACATAGCTTGAAGAATTCCTAAGTTGCCCGCATCTTTTTCCCTTGTCTCCATCCCCTCTAGACCGTTCTGAAGTGTTGCCCTTCTAGGAACCTGTGGTAGGGAGGAAAATAACTGCATTGTACCATGATACCTCTGTGCTCTGAGCATGAGTTTGTTTTTGAGGATGTTCATGATGAAAAATGCATGCAGTCTCAAATCAGTGTGGACTGTGCATCCCAGAACTTGGTTGCTCATCAGCAGTCTCACTGTGTAGATGTATGCCTATGAACTCCACAGAAAGTGTAACAATGAAAAAGGCAATAATGCAACAGGTGACTGAATTGATCAGATTTGTCAGTTGAAAGTAAGGAAACAGTTTCTGAATAGCTTGATAGCAATGTGCTTTCTGATCTATTGCTGAACATTGGCTCTGTCTGCTAATTACAGCTCCCTCTGTCTTTAAATTTTGGCTCATGACTTGCAGGTAGCAGTGTAATTGATCTTGGTGCTGTTTTAGCCTGTCCAAGAGCAAAGCGAAGAAATATCCGGTACACAAAGGAGATTCATAATATTTCTGCGCCAGTGTTTTGCACTGTGATGTCTTTTGAATAGAAAGCAGCCTCAGAAGGGCCCCTGCTCTTTGTATACAGATATAGAGGGAATTGGAACAGAAGCTGACTGCATTCCTCCAGTAGTTTTCTCCTACTTCTCTGCAGAAAATAATTAGTATTTGCCAGCTCTGGGGTATTTTGCTTTTCACAACTGTCACAGGAAGAATAGGGAGAGGTATATTTGACTATTTGTGTGCATTCTGCCTTTTTTTTAAACTGTAGCTGTGGCACAGCATGTCAGCTAAAATTTCTCGTCTGTACCAGCTGTCACTTTAGCATGCACCAAACTGGTATGTATGACTGATGATTTAAGCAAAAGTCAGGAAATTTGTAAGAGAAAGTGAGCCTGTTTCCCCTTACTTGCTGTTAAAATTCTTGGAACTGTCAGCTACCCAAATGCCCTCTGAAGGTTCTTTTAAAACATGCTTCCTTGTATGATCCAGCTCTTAGTACTAGTTTTACTGAATGTTATCCAAAGACACTAAGATTATCATCAGCCCCTGTGATTTTTAAGTGTCTTGTATTCATTAATGTGTGTTAATGAAGAATTATTAGCTAAATAACACTTGTGGCTCATCTTAACTGTATACAATCTAAGTACATTCAAAGTTACATTCAAGTCTGTTAAGTTTTAGGGTTTTCCACTAGAAATTGATTTGTAGCTAACTAAAGTCAGAGGTCATAGCAGTTCATGACTTGGGTATTTTATTAGCTTCTAAATGGCTTTAATTTCAGTATTCTTTTTTCGTGATTTGAAACATTTTACGTCAGAAACCATTTAGGTCCCTCTATATACTGTTAATTACAGAGCTGCTGTGAAATAAGGAGGTATGGAAGAGGTTGACAATGTACTTTCTAAATTAACAGTGGCACCATGAAGGATTGATTTCTTCTAAAAAAGTTTCTATTTCTCACTGCTTTTTCTAGAATTAGTAGGATGTAATTAGTTATTCCTCCAGTTTAGGACTTGTTTGATGCCTGTGTTCAAGTGCAAGGATTAGGGGTGTGTGGGGAAAATCAACCCTTTTTCATTGATCTGCAATTTTGTATTGTCACCATTTTCTAAGAGCTCTGAGCAATAAATACATTTCTTATTAAATTTAAAGTGCTTTATTTAGAGGATATTGCCAGTATTCTTTGATGCTTTGGCTCTCTTTTGATCAAAGGATGTGCCTAGTTCAGGCAGTGCAGCAGTGAGTGAGGTAGGAGAAGGCCTGTAGTATTTATGGCATTCACCTGAACATTTTTTTAATTTGGACTTTGTATGTCCAAAGTATTGGCTATGCAAAACTGATATTTTCAGCTTCCAATAGTGAAGTCATCACCCCAGCCACTCTTTCTTGAGATAATACAGATTCTGTAAATGACATTGTTTTCTGTTGTTTCTTTTGCTTCCCACTCTTAAAACATGTAGCTAGCATTTTGCCATGTTTGTTGATGCTGATCTTTAATATCCAGGTATTTTTGAAGGTCTGTATTTTTTTCTGAAGTACAGCTTGATTTTAATCTTGAGTTTAATAACCATTTTGCCCTCTTGCTCCCATTTATACCCAGTGTCTTTGAAATCAAAGGAAGGAACAGACAGCTTATATTCATTTTAGCTGTTGGTTACTGGTGTTCGTAGCAGCACTGTTTATTTTCATTTTCAGTCCTAAACCAAAGAAACAGTTGTGTGTTAGCAGAGCAGGAAAACATCATAAAATATTGGGTGTTTGGCCATTTGCAGAAATATGAAATTAAGGAGCTCAATTTGCAAATGATCTGTTTTTTCATTGAAACCCATATTTAAATGAGGTACTCCTGAAAGATGGTGGCCTTGAATGCACAGGCACATGAAACATATGTAAAATCATAGCTTTACTTGCCTTAAAAGATACAGTTTGACTTAATGGCTCCTGGCTATTGGTATAAGATAGTGACAGGGTGATAACTGAAAATACTGGTTTGGACAAAAAAAATATTGTGCTGGGCAGGTAATTTACAAAAGTTGCAGAAATATCTCTTAACCTTTCTTTCTTTCTGTGCTAGTTTGTTGAATTCTTTTTCTGAGTGTAGCTTCAACTTCAGGATTTTTTTTTGTTTATTTGTTTGTTATTGAGCTTGTGGAATATTTTTTTAATGCTTGTTGGATTTTAGAGTGATAGGGGAAGGCTGTTTCTCACTATGTGAAACTTGTTAAAAATAGGGCAAATCCTTTGTATGCCAAATTTCAAAGAGTAATAATTCTTAATTCCCAGGATATGTTTTTTCTGAGCTTAAAAATTAATTTGAAAATAGTTTTTCTCTTAAATGTTTCATATTCTGTTCTCTTTTTTTTTGGTGTGCTTTCTTCTCAGGTTTTTAGCAGAATACCATGATGATTTCTTCCCAGAATCTGCTTATGTAGCTGCATGTGAAGCCTATTACAGTACTAAAAATCCTCGGGCAATCTACTGAAGCTATTAATAAGGATTAAATCCTACTATGCATAGCCCATGACAATGCTATTCTGCTACATGGCTACAAGATGAAAAAGGAATTAAAGCAACTTCTGGAGTTGAAGACATTGGAAAATATCTTTGTGGTGGTTGGATTACTTAGGAGTGGAGAACTACTTTTCAGAGATGTGTGTAGACAGTGGTGTGAGTCACTTAGAGGATTGGATATAAATCTGACTCCAGATGAATGAAGAAGCCTTGTTCTGACTTTACTGCACAGGACTACACAGAGTAATAAAAAGCAAAGGAGGCAAAAGCAGATTCATTGACAACAGGACATTTTCATGAAGATAAATCACCATGCTGTGTTTCATTGTAGCTCAGCCTCTCCTGCCTGAGAAATAAGACTTCACTAAACAGTTACATGAAGAGAATTTGTAACTGGTATCTTATGGATTGTTTCCTCTCAAATAACATTTCATTTGTGGAACTGTCATGATAGAAAGGATTGCTCAGTGTAATGGTGGCTTTGCTATTTGGCTAGCATGACATCTGCCTCAAAAATGACTTTGTTGCTTGAATGAAAGATGCATTGTTAACTTTGCATTTTGCAAAGGTGTATATAGACCTTTCATGGTAAAGCAGGCAGGGTTCCAAGCAGACCATACCCTGCCAGAGATTCGGCATTTGCCTGGTAATAAATGATTTCCAGAGCCGTTATGAAAGAACTGATTTCCTACAAGTAAATGGGAAAGTCAGTGAAGTCATTGCAGTTTAATTGGCAAACACTTCTTTTCGTAATAAAGTTCACAGTGGCTGCTGTGTGGATGTGTGATTTTGACTGTCTAAAACATCTTGTTTGTGCTTAATTAGTATTTTTGAGGGTGCTAAGTGTGCTTATAATGAGAGGTGGGAGCACTGACAACATATGGAGAGGAGCCCTTTCTGTATCATTGGGTGTTCTGCAGACTTGAAGGATGTCTCTTTAGACTGTTTTAGACACTTTGGCTCTGGAAATAGTTCAGTGAGAACTGAGTTCCTACAAATGTGACAACACATTTAGTAGAGATTAATTGAAACATAATTCTTGTCATTGGAAACGGATGCAGAACTTAGAACACTGGCCTTCAAAATCCTTGATACAATATCCTGTATCAAGATAGACACAGATTTTAAAACACTGAGAGAAAACAGGACTCTGGTTTATAGACTGTGTTACTCACTGTAATCCTTGGTTCAGAAAATTTCCACCTATAATGCAGAACTCGCATTTCCTTACAGATTTGCAGAAACTGGTAATTTGGAGGCATCATCTTTCAAACATAAATGGCAAGCTTAGGCTAAGAGGCCAAAAGAAACATAAAATCTGCTGTTGGTATTCATTGTTACTTTTCAGAGTTCGGTGGTGTGCTCACAAGCTTTTGAACTCAAAAGACAAGGATTACCTGGGTTTTAGTAATTTAGGTTCTCCTTTTTAGAAAAACTTCTGTGAAGAGTCTCTTGAACTCAGTTGTTAAACCAGTGTTTGGCATGGATGCAAGCAGATTTGGTGATTTGTTAAATCTAAAAATTGCCATTTAGCAGCACTAGTCTTTTTTAAACATGTTTCTCTTTTACCAAGAAAACCCCATACTTGTAAGCTTTCATCATTCTCAAATTACAGAAGTTTTGAATCTCTAGTAGAATCCATGTACATCAAAATTTTGCCAACATGTTCCATTCTAGATCTAAATGCTGTTTCTCTAAAAGACAATTCAACAAAATAAGAACAAACTGTCTAACATGAGATTAGTCTAGGAATGCTGCCTGAAACTTCAGCATTAATCCTTTCTGTTGAAAGCATGCTCATGTATAATAGGGCAGATCTGATTTTGTTCCATTTTTTGGACCTGAGTATAAGACAAGTAACGAAAGGAATTTGAATCCTATTCTTTGACTGTGTTTAACTGTTGAAATGAAAACTTCTGCATCAAGGGGTCAGGAGTACTGTTGATACTGCCTTGTGGAGGTGCTCAAAAGATGAGGGGGGAAAATTCTGATGGTCCAGTTATAGTATAGTCTTTATGTGAACAATTTTTCATAAAATTCTTGTGAGGCTGCTCTTTGATATAATATTACCAACTATCTTACTCTCGTAACAACAAACAACTTTTCTCCAAAGTTGCACCTCTTTGTGCTTCTTGACACTTGAAATTGTTACAACTTTCATATTTGAATATATATTTGAATTTTAAAACTTCAGGTTTATATACGTAATTACAGTAACTTGCAACTTTGACATCCCTCTTTACTGTCACTCTTCATTTACGACATTCAAAATTCTATACTTGATTTTAAACATTTTTTTTAAGCTGTAGCAGTGGGAGACAACTTACAAAAACTTGAAACAGATTGCTCAAGAGGGGCAGTTCTTACTAGTCTTCAAATATATAGAGTCTTACCAGAGTGGGCCCCAAAATTCATTTGGAATATAATGTTCAAGGATTCTTGTGGCTAGGGAAGCTTCATGGTGTAGCCATACAGCCAGTGTGGGTCTGAAGGAACTCTTTGAATGTCCTTGACTGATCAGGTGCTTGATGGGATCCACATCCATGTGAGGTGATGAAAGATGCACTATACTACTTGTCATTATTTAGTTGCTCTTTGTAGAGTTACTCATACCATGTTTTCTGACCTGATTCAGTCAAAATGGCTTGGATTAGTTGAAGGAATACGAAACCCTGACTGAAGCAGGCTACGGGAGCCTTCAGAGGAGCACACACACGTCAGAGACATTCCCCTGCAGCAGAGGAGCTGAGTGGAGGAAGCAGGTTAATGGGCAGTGATAATTTTTGCCAACATACCTGTTTGTGCAAGTCACATGTGCTCTGTTTCCAGGGGAAGGCAATTTTGTCTGTGTATTTCAGGAAATTATACCTGTGTAATTACAATGCATTCTTGCACTGAAAAGTCTGTGCTGAAGGTGAGTCCTGCACTTCCCTTCAAGAGTAGGGTGCTCCCACAGTGGGTGTGATGTTGGGTTTTGGATATGACTGTTCTTGGGAAAAGGCAGAGGAGAACAATTGCAGCCTTGGTGTAGAAGCAGATGATGCAGCTGATGGGTGGGAATGGAGCTGCCACCTGTGTGCCCAAGGTGCTTGGGCTGTGCTCATAGGACTCATTTTGGTACCTGCTCATAGGACTCATTTTGGTACCTGCTCTGACTTTGGCCCAGAGAGGTGCCTGAGGAACTTTACATGGTGCCACAGGACTGTGAAACTGAACTTATGTTAAGTGCTTTACATAGACAGTAACGTTTACCAAAGAAGAATAAACAGAATATAACTTAAATATTCTTCTGTTTTATTCCTGATTTTATGCTTGATTCTGTAGCTATCATCCTTCAGGAAAAAGAAAATCATACTGTTCTTTTAAGTGCACTGTCTTGAATTGCCATGTTGCCTTTCATTTTGCTATTGTGTTTTTCAAGTTCCTATTTCAAAGCTCAGGCTTTCATGGAGAAGCCTGTCCACTGAGATGGCAAATGTGACCAAGTGCTAACTAAGAGTATGTTCCATGTCCCATCCTGAAAGCTTATGCATGTGTTAGGGTTTCCCTTGGCACTTGGTGTGTGCTGACATTGAATGTGTCGTCAGCCATTACATCAGGAATGTTTGATGGGAACTAGTGTAGGATAACCTTGCTCTGGATTATGCTGAGAGAAGTGTCTGCAGTCAGGAGGAAATAAAAAGGTGATTGGAAATAAAAAGCTGTTAATGCTTTTCATGTTTATATCATCAAAAGTGTTGTCAACACATTTGAGAAGAATGCCAGGGAGATTGTTATTGGCATTAAAATGTGTATGTGTATATGAAATCCTTCATTTTGTGAAAATTATACATTTTCTCCACTGGCATCTTTAGCACATGTTCCAAAACTATGTATACTGGGGTGGAAATAAGCTGCTCAAGGTGGGGGAAAGGAAGCAACATGTATTTTCCTTAGCCAAGTCTCAAGTCCAGCCTTTATTGTGGTAGTTGGCTGTAGGAAAGCACAATGCTGACAGCTCTTGGACAGAGAGCCTTGTCTTAACTTTGGGCTGGTGTGTGTCTGATCACTTCTAACTTCTTGACCAATAACAGAGGCAGAAAGCAAGTTTGCACTTCAGAGCACACAAAGGCTAGTCTAAATTCAAGGATAAAATGCCAAATAGCTACAGCACGAGCATGCTTTGCCTAAACATTTCATGGTTTCATCCTGTGTACTGTAGAATCTTTGTGATGGCACTTAATCACATTAACAAGTCAAGATACCTGTTTTGTTTCATATATTAACACATCTCCGTGTCTCAGGGTTCCCAGGAACAACAGTTCTAGATGGTGTGTTACATTTGTTGTGCATTTGACCATAATCAGTACAACCTTGATGTGTTTACATAGTCAACTTTTTCACTTGCTTATGAAAGAATTAATTTGGAGGGATTTTCTGCTTTTTGTAGCTGCGTGCTTTTTCTGTATGAAATTAGTGAATATAGGTACTACACTGCTAGAGTCAGAGGTAGAAATGCGACTGTATTTCTGTCTCAATTTTTGGTGGTTTTTACTTCAATGACGACACCTCCTCCTCTCAACTCCTAAACCAAAGTTTAGAATATATATGGCTTCAGGAAAATTTTACCAGCAATGACTGAGTGGCAGATGTAGATGCTTACTAAGATTTAACTCAGTGCTATTGCATGCATTATGTATTTTCCCCACGTAACTCAACAGAGCAGATGACTTTTTTGCATTAAGGGTAAAGATTATAGCAAGCTGAATAAAATCACTGAAGTATAAACTTGTACTCGAAGAACGAAGTCTGTGTTAAAAAAGAAAAAGGGGGAAAAGAGGGGGAAAAGGCAGTGCACATTGTTCCTGCTGTCTGTCAGTTGGGAGTGGTTGCTTAGATCATGTGGGCTGGGCAACAGCATGAAGAGAACAAACAATGCTCAGATGCAAATTGATTAATCCCACCACTAATACAGACCTTTAAAAATGCATTGCATGGAATGGAGTCATTTCTCTGCCATTTTGTTTCTAGAAATGGTGGGAAGTTTTGATGAAAAATTACATTCTTCACCAATACAAGATACTGGATCTTGTTCTGGGGAAAGCAACCCAGGCATTAAAGCATTGAATCATACAAATACATTCTTGGGGATATTTCAGTGCGATGCCAGAAAACAAAAGTGTTGTTTATACAGCAAGAAATGTAGAGATAAACGTGTTTAGTTCCTGGCAAAATGAGCAACAACATTTCCATTGCAACAGTGTTGTGCAGGTTGGGCTTCTAATAGATAATGTCAAGTAGATGTTCAATTTATTAAACATTTTTTAGTCTTTAATTATAAGCTATTAATAATTGCCAATTTGATAATTAAGTTAATTATCTTTAAAGTCCTTGAAACAGAAATATCACCCAAGTATTTTCTTTCTTTACTCCCTTCTTTCCTTGCTTGTATTTTTTTCTATTAGTCTAGAGGGTTGCAAAAAACATGCTTATGAGGTTCATGGAGAGAAGAATGGTTCTGACTCAGACTAAGCAAGTCTGAGCACATAGATTGCTTAACCATTTATATGTGTCTGATTCATTCTGAGGTTCAATCATCACATCTGTACAGCATATACTAGGTTTTCATTTGTAGGCTTGAAAGTAGAGAAAAAAAGAGGTGAACTGAATGGTATAAATATCTAATTGAGTTAATGGATAACTTAAATATGCCTGAAATTAGTTCCACTGTATGTATTTATGTGGCGGGGGTCTTTTTGTTTTATGTGTGGCTTTCTGATTCTGGTAACTTGATGCCAAGCATTATAAATGAGGGCCTTTCTCTAAAGTGTAAAATTTATTAAATGTTAACATTGTTGCCTTTTGAGTAATCAAAATGTCGAATTTTGCCATAAATTTGAATTCAAACATAGAAATGCTACCACCCCATGTTATAAACAAGCATTCTATCCTTCTTTTTGCAGAAGCTTCTTAGAAATGCAGTATGTGACAAATCTGCTGCCAGGTGGCTGGACTGGTGAAGGTGTTGTTCTCAGCAGCAGGACTAAGGTAACCTGCAGCTCCCCCCCAAAATGCCTCCAGCCCACACAGATTGCTTCCACCAGTGGGCTGGGGGCACTGGTAAGCACACAATGACAGAGTCCTTAGATGGAACAAACCTTCAAAATTATCTCTTATGTTTATGTTTCATTGACAGCAGTACAGCAAACGCTTGTATAGTTGATATTTAGTAAGAGTTATCATGGCTCACCTTCTGTTTTGTAGGCTGCTGAGTTAAGAAATCAAGTGTTCTGTTTAGGTTTCACATGCATGTTTGAGTAGGAGGTAGATTTTACTAATTGTTTTAATCTGATTAATGAGGAATTTATTTTCTGTTGCTGTGAGTGACTACTGCAGTGATATAACTTTTTTGGCACCAGAGATTTGAACATTTTTAAAAATCGTGTTTTATAAACAGGGTGACTAGTAACTAATTGGACATTTCCTAAATATTTTGTTTACTGGCATATGGATGATATGACACATGTAATGTATATGCAGTATTGCCAACTGTAGGCATTAGAAATCATGAGTCAGACCCTTAAAAGTCTTGAAAGTGGTTAAGAAAATGTGACAATTAACTTCTGTTCTTTGGGCCCCTAGGGTAACGTGAGTCAAGCTTGCAACAAGGCTTGCTTGAGACTTCAGGGAGAAAAACTGAGGGTTTTGAATAATCATGTGTCTTTTAGCATTGGAGTTTTAGGAAAAAAACCAAACACAAACCCTTGCAAGACTGGCAATAAAAGGATGATTTGGCAATGCTCTAATAGAGCAGGATGTCATTAATCTGAAAATAATCATAGACTGAATTTGTTTGTGAACATCTGTGCGAACATAACACAAGCTTTGGATAGTGAGGTTTTCCGGGTAGAACAGTTATATCTGCTGTTCTACAAAACAGGCTGCCTTTGCCAAAGGCATAAACCTAAATTTGTAGATTCAATTTTTTAATTGTTTGGAATGACTATTAATAAAATGAGAGAGATAAATTGTTTACCATAGTAACAGAATTATGCTGTGCATGATGATGAAGTTGATGAAATCATGTATCAGAAGAAAATATTAAGTTAAAGGAGAACTCTGCTGTTTCTATTTGGTAAGTGCAAACTTGATATGTTGTTTATATTGTTAGACCCACTTATTGAATTTTTTGTCTCTTTCTTGTTACAAGATAACAAGTTGTTGCTGTTACCTTAGGCCCAGCCCTGTCAGGGGTAGTAGGTATCTGAAGAAAAACATGGGCTGAGATCAGATAAGCTAAAGAGAGCAGTCCACAAATCCTTTCTTTTTCTAAATCTAGCCCAGCAATCTGTATGGCTGTAGTTGATTAGGTTTTCTCCAGTAAAGTTATTTAGATATTAAAAAGACAAACTTTAGCACCCGTGGCAGGCTTGCAAGGCCATGTGGCATGTACAGATTGAGCGCCAGTTTTGCACTTGCATCTGCTGGAGGAGATGTGCCTCTTGCCAATGGCAGTGCAACCCATGTTACAGCAAGAGCAACTGCTGTGGCACGAGGAGCAGGCTGGAAATGCTGTGGCAAGTCCTTTAGATACAGTGGTTTAAAGGTGGATTAGACAATGGGAGATCTGGGTTTGCTTCACCTCACAAGTTTAGCTGTGCACCTACAGACCCTGTTGCATGAGGCCTCCTTTTAGATTGCTCCTAATCCTGTCTCACTGCACAGAAAGGGCCACAAGAGCCACAGGAAGGAAGAATTTTCTTTCTCATTGAGCTAGAGATTGATATTTCCACTTGCGTGTTCTGATTTCCCCATAGAGCACTTTTTATTTTTTGCACACCTTGACGACAGCCTTGCTAACAGCCTGCTAGGAGATACAGAAGTAATTTATCTGAGAAATACCAGGCCCAAGTTGGGAGCATTTGGAGAGGGCCCAAGTCCCACTACAAATCTGAAATTTGGGTCTTCTGGTAAAGAGCCAAAAAAAGCCCCCAACCTACCTATGCCCCCAAAAATGTTTGTTCTGTTGCCTCAGACATTCCACTGCTTCTCCTTCACTCTCAGATCCAGTTCTAAAGGTACAAAACTTATTTCTAGGCCAAACAGACGAATGGGGATACAGTTCAGCATCAACCCAGGACATTAGGGTAGAATTCAGCTCAGCAAATAAGGATGATAAATCTGACATGCCCTTGTCTGAACAACTTCTGTCATCCTTGGGAAGAAGTAGTACTTCGGGGTGTGGCTAAACTTGCCCTCAAGTGGGCATGGAACACAGGCTCTTGAGCCACACCACCTACTCTTTGCTTAGAGAATCTAGAGTCCAGATTTTTAGATATTTAGGCAGACATTTACACAAGAAGGTCCCTCTGTGTACTATTAATCGTAAATTGAAACTGATTGGAGCATTCTAGAGCTTTCACTTCATGGTTTTGCTCTCCTTTATTTAGGGTATTTTTGTAAATGTAAATCACTCTCGCTCCAAGTCCAGGGGAGGTTGTCTGTTATTCTATCTAGTTACTACAAGAGCATTCAGAGACTTGTGGCATGAGAGGAAAGATGGAAACTTGGGAAAAATAAAGCACGGAACCCATGAAGAATAACTGTTAGCTGTGGAGGAAGAGAGCTGGCAAGTAACTGGCTAATGTGCACACAATGTGCAGTTGAAAGCAGGCAAACAACAAGCACAGAGTAGGTAGGATCAACACTATGGTTTTGCCTGCCTCTGCTGCAACATTTAGCCCATGGTTGCTGGTGTCATGCTGGCAAGTGCAGGCAGTCAGTGAAACCTGTGCTTCCTCAGTCCTGCAGCAGAGACCCTATGCAGAGCACCCCATAGCAGTTCCTGCTGAAGCACTGTGAAAGATAGTGCTGCTGAGGGAAAAATAAACTCCAGCTCAAACATCCTTCTTGTGGTAGGACTGCATTCTTCAGTCCCATACCAATATCAATTTTTAATTGCTCACATCAATCATTGCTTTTCTGCTCAGGAGCCTGTGATGCAAAACCAGTAGAGTGTGAAACTTGTGTTCAGTTTTGCCACTTTTCTCACCTAGCCTGTTGCATTAGTGTGAGAGCAGCTGTGCTTTTTGTACTTCATGGATTGAAGCCACATGTGGGGATTTAAGTAGTCAGTGACACCTTAGGGGTAGGTAGCAACACACAGACTGCCTTGTTGTGAGGCTGCCCTGCCTACCTCCAGCTGGCTTGGAGGGAAATTGCCTCTGGGTTGGTGGCCAGAAGAAACTTACTGTAAGGCAGTGTTTAGGTTGGGGAGAATAGCTGGTGAATGAGGTGGGTGTGTGGTCCATATGGTGCTGTGAAAGGGATTGAGTGCAGGTAAGATGTGGGCCATCATGTAGAATTAAGGACTGGATGCATCAGAGGGGTTTATATGGTTTTCCTTAGGATTAGCAGTAGGTTGGTTTTTTGAACCATTTATGAAGCTCTGATGAAGAGACTGCAGGGCATTGAAAGGAGTTCTTTCTGAATACACATTTTTCTAAATACTTTATTTCTGTCCTTAACTTAAGGCCACACAAATTCTAGCCTGTTTGTGTTATAATGCACAGACATTTGGGTGAAAAACATAACACTACATCTTGAAGCAATGTTTTGATTCTCCCTGTTATGCACTTTTCTTTTTTAATGTAAAAAATTTTGAAGTCAATTTACCCTTAGGTTATGTTTAAAAAAAAAAAAAAAAAAAACAAAAAGGAAATTGTTGTCTCAGCAGGCAAACCAGCCACAAACTGTACAAGCCACAGCCACCAAA